>PYUH01000171.1:86875-119564 GCA_016808085.1 Suaeda aralocaspica | reverse complement strand
TCACACTCCGTCCGCAACCACCACAAAAAACCACCCCCAAACACCTGAACAAAACCTCGCCAACACCAACTCACCTTCACTCCTCTTTTCCCTCACATCACCACCCACAACACCCTCACAACCACAACCACCGCCCATAGCCCCCATAGCGCGAAACCACCACGAAAAACCAACCCCTCTTGTATTTGGTTTGGGTTTTGATTTACCTCGAAGTTAATCGACTTGTGCTTGATTCTTGACTAATTCTTGATTAATGGTTTATATGCAGACAATTCTTGACAAATTTTTGACAAAATTCGATTATTCCTCATCTTGGAAATTACTTTGGTGATTAGTGTGCTATTGAATTTATATGTGAACATATGCATTGTTTCTGGACAATTGACGTATTGTGAGTTGGGTGTCAAGTTGTGGTAATGAGGAGTATTTGGTGGATCCGTTTATTTTACAAGTTGACCTTGAGCATTGTGAATGGTGCGTGGTGATTACATATTTTGTTAATTTAATTGCCTTGGTCACTATTTATCGTGACTCGTGCCTTGTGAGTCAGATTCTTTAGTTGATTAATTGACTTGATACTTTGTTTCCGCGCATGAACCTATCATAAGAGACCTTTAAAATACAAAACCATATCAATTCATTAAGCACCATCAAGCCCACCAAAAGAACAGACATACCTCTTCTTCCACCTTCTATACCCTAAACCCGAGCTTAACCTCCACCCTCTTCAAAACCCGTTTTATCTTGGCTAAGTCAATCTCAACAAGACCTTTACACTACTCTTAAAATCTTCGCATCAAATGTACAATTTGCTACTCCTCTCATGATGCTCAGGAGTTGGGGATTGATATTGTCTTGCATGAATTGCGAAAAAACATAATTTTCGAAGTTCCACTTGCGATGAATTTATCTATCCCGAGTTGGTTTAGAGTTCCTCTCTACCCTCGAGATTTGTGCAGGGTGCTTATTTCTTTCTTTAGGGGTAGGAGTGAAAAGACATATGAGTCCAAACACAGTCAATTATTATTTGGATTCCCTCTTACGGGAGAAAATTGGTCTTGTTACTGATCAGTGTTAATACTTTGTGAAGCAGTTGGGGTGGACAAAGGGATTTGTGGCCGAAAACCTTTTGGAGGGTGGTGTTAGAATATGGGTATGTCGTCTTTCAAACGTCTTTCTCCTTGTGATCCGTGGGTTGTCATACATCGCTTTTTACTATAGGGTCCCTACCCTAGGAGAGACTGGACAAGTGGCTACTAATTTTTCGAATGCTGGTGGGTTTATTCATGGTGATCCTACTACAATGGGTCAACTTGATTTTGGGCGATTCTTAATTGCCGCTTTCATATGGGAGAGAATCATAACACAGGTTCCATCACCATGGTCAGTTTATCACTGTTTTCGCTAACCATTTTGGAGTTCCTTTATCTGCTCTCATACTCTCTGGGTATGCTTTGCTTGTCTTAGGTAAATGGAAACAATTATAATGTTGGTGACACATGGTAACAAGATTATGAATGGTTCGTTAGGGTGAAGGAAAGGATCGGTAACGAAAAGGTCCACTTACAATGCATGCATAAACTTTCCTTTCACACCGGGGCATCTCATCCGCACTATTGAGCAATGTAATGCTCCTATTATGTCCCAAACACTTATATTCTTCTTCTCCACGCCAACTGCCGAGTTGTTGAGTCCATCCAAAATGAGTCTCTTTTTCTCACCAAGCTTATGTCCACGGGATCAAAGCTCTCTTTAGGCCCTACCCATCCATATTCTAGAATGTCGCCCGTTGAAGTTTTTTATCCTCATACTCCTCCATTGGCACCAGTCACTACCCGAGAGTTTCGATTATTCATGGATGTCTTTGCTAGTTTTTCTCAAGATGTGATTACCTAATTCGATAAGCTAGAACGACAAGTAGCGGATCTTGGTTCTGAGGTTTGTTTCTTTACGTTATCAGCTGGAAGCTTCTGGCCCCACCGCTTCTACTTCTGACATTATCTCTAAAGCTCGTCCTAGATGAACTTCTCTTATCTCTCTCTTGTGTCTTATGTATCACACATTAGGACATTGTGTTTCATTTAGCTTGGGGAGGAATACTTATCTTTATTTGCTTTCTATTATAGATTTTATGCTTTCGTAGGACTGTTGTGCGGTTTGTACCATCCATTAGGGTGGGGGGAGTTTACGTGCACAAAAAAAAATTATTGCTTTCCAGATTAGGTTAATTGCTTTCATAGTTATTGTTATTTGGATGATTGAATGTTGAAATTCTGAAATTGGATTGTGATGACTTCCCTGTACCCCCGCATTTTACAAAATGTTTTTGATGATTTAACATGTGAGGGGTATTGCTTGGGATTGCTAACCTGGACTTGAAATTGATCTAGCATGATGTTTTGTCTTATCTGCCTTATAGCCATGTCTTGAGTAGGGCTTGAACTGTGTTAATGGGAGGATTTGAGCCACTTTTATTCTATTAGGCTACATTATTATTTTCTTTCTTGTGTGCTTAGTTTCTGGTGTAATTATGATCTTGGGTTGTCTCCATTGGACTTGGTAGCTTTAATTGAGGTATTGTTGCATGTTGCGCATGATAAAAGGCATTCTTTTCTTTTAGAGGAGTACATATTACATGTTTTCATTATTATCCTTTGTCCCTCAGTTCTGTCGTTTTGACTCGAATTTGTCATTAACCATACAACCTATTGAAGCCGTGCATTGCCAATTTATTTTTATGCCCACATTTGCTTGGGGATCCTTTTGGTTTATGAGTTTTGATGTTGGTTTTGCCGGTGTTGATTTGCGCTCCAATGTGTTATAGACCATTGTTGATAGGCTACAAGTTTTCAAGGCCTTTTGAATAAATTGTGATGGAGTTGTTGTGATTGTAAATTTAAAGTTTCATATTAAGGCTCCGCGTACCAATGTTGGGTTTATTGAATTGATATAAGATTGAAGTTTTAATTGAAGTGAAAAGCCCAATATGTGCATGTGATGATTTTGTCTCTTGTTTAATCTATATGGCAAAGCTAATCATTAAGAGTCATGAAACTAATGAAAAGTGAAAAATGAAGAAGAAAAAGAAAAAGTTCAAATTTTGTAAATGGTTGTATTTGGTTGTCTTACAATGTTATGGGTTGAAGTGAATTGAAATTGAAAGTATGATTGTGTGTAGTTTGGTTGTAATTGGATGTATGAGGAGGGTTTGTTACATTACTTTGGTGTTGTTGGCAATCTTCTTCGGTTTATATGCGATACCCCTCGTTTCCACCACATTATCCCAAATTTATCCTACCCTTCACCCTAGCCACGTTACAACTCATAAAGCCCTTTTTGACTTCATGCGCATGCTTTGGTTATTGTGGAAGAGTCCTTTGGTGAGGTCGTAGAGTATTATTACATTTCGAGTCAACATAGGTTGAGTGGCTACCCTATTAAACACTTACATGAGGGTGTGTGTTGTGGGATGGCTTGTTTTTATTATTGCATATTTAAACACACTTGATTATGCTTCATCTATGGGGTGTGAGAGCCGAGCTACATTTAGATGCTCTACAAAATGTGTGGAGTGACAACCCGCGAGCTACTCTAGTCATCGACTCCTATCTCTTGCATGGTTGGCTATATGATTTCGATTTTATTGATGGCGGTCAAGGATTTTGAAAGGTTGGTATAGGAACTTGCATGCTCGGAATTGCTTGATTTGATTGTGTTTTCAAAAATTTTATGGGGTGAAGTCATTGTTTATCTGATTTGTTGCTTGGGACAAGCAATGTTTAGCTTGGGGAATTGATACTCACTTTTATATCGGAATTATAGGCATTTTTGGGTGCATATTTAGACCATATTAGGTTCATATAGTTGTATTTTAGGCATAATTGCATAAATTATCTATTTTGTTCTTTATTCCCTCGTTTGTGGTTTCTTAATTTTCAGGTAGATTACAACTATTGAAGCTTCGAATATGGTTCAATAAGCGGAATATTATAAAGAAGTGTTGAAGATTATGGACGTTTAACCAAGGATTATCATCATATGAAGTCTATTTTGTTTCCATAAGGGTCATGGCATAGCTTGTTTGGTGAATTTGAGTTAAAATTGAGGAGATGTTGAAGTTTGTGAAAGATCGTTGACCAATCTCACTATCTTCGGTGATACCTCGAGATATACTCACCGGATTGATTAAATTCAAGTTGAATAGGAAACTAGATTCATAGAGCTTCGCAAAGATAGGTCATACATCTCATTCCGACGCCTATAACTAAGTTAAAGCCTTCCAGTCAACCCACATTTTAGAACGCGAACCAGCGCCCAATGGTTTTGTGCTTTTTTCTCCCTCAGAGTGCGGCAGCGGCCAGCTGGTTTTCCATGAGGACGAATATGATCGTAGCCCCTGCTTGGCAAAAGAGACTAAGTATGTGAGATATTGTGGCAATGTTCAATAATTTAAATTCCAATATATTTATGTTCCTACTCTATAACACCCCCCCCCCCCCCTCACACTCGCCGAAAACCACCACGAAAAAACCACCCCAAACACTGAACAAAACCTCGCCAACACCAACTCACCTTCACTCCTCTTTTTCCCTCACATCACCACCCACAACACCCTCACAACCACAACCACCGCCGCATAGCCCCCATAGCAGCGAAAACCACCACGAAAAACCAACCCCTCTTTGTATTTGGTTTGGGTTTTTGATTTACCTCGAAGTTAATCGACTTGTGCTTGATTCTTGACTAATTCTTGATTAATTGGTTTATGCAGACAATTCTTGGACAAATTTTTGACAAAATTCGATTATTCCTCATCTTGGAAATTACTTTGGTGATTAGTGTGCTATTGGGAATTTAATGTGAACATATGCATTGTTTCTTGGACAATTGACGTATTGTGAGTTGGGTGTCAAGTTGTGGTAAAGTGAGGAGTATTTGGTGGATCCGTTTATTTTACAAGTTGACCTTGGAGCATTGTGAATGGTGACGTGGTGAATTACAAGATTTTCGGTGAATTTAATTGCCTTGGTCACTATTTATCGTGACTCGTGCCTTGTGAGTCAGATTCTTTAGTTGATTAATTGACTTGATACTTTTGTTTCGCGCCATGAAACCTATCATAAGAGACCTTTTAAAATACAAAACCAAGTCTAATTCATTAAGCACCATCAAGCCCACCACAAAGAAACGAGCTACTCGTCTTCCACTTCATACTCCTAAACCCGAGCTTAACCCTCCACCCTCTTCAAAACCCGTTTTATCTTGGCTAAGTCAATCTCAACAAGACCTTTACACTACTCTTAAAAATCTTCGCATCAAATGTACAATTTGCTACTCCTCTCATGATGCTCAGGAGTTGGGGATTGATGATTGCTTGCAATGAATTGCGAAAAAACATAAGTTTTCGAAGATTCTCAACTTGCAGGAATTTATCTATCCCGAGTTGGTTTTAGAGTTCCTCTCTACCCTCGAGATTTTGCAGAAGGGTGCCATTTCTTTCTTTATTGGTGGAGTGAAAAGACATATGAGTCCAAAACAAGTCAATGAGTTATTTGGATTCCCTCTTACGGGGAAAATTGGTCTTGATTCATTTAAGTCTTTTTGTGAAGCAGTGGGTGACAAGGGATTTGTGGCAAAACACTTTTGGAAGGAGGTCGCGGGTTAGAATGATTGGGTAGTCGGTTTTACAAAGTCTTTCTCCTTTGTGAATCCCGTGGTTGGTCTATTACATCGCTTTTTACTATAGGTTTCCTACCCTAAAGGAGAGACTGGACAAGTGGCTACTAATGATTTTCGAATGCTTTGGTGGTTTATTCATGGTGATCCTACTACAATGGGTCAACTTGATTTTGGGCGATTCTTAATTGCCGCTTTCATATGGGAGAGAGATCATAACACAGGTTCCATCACCATGGTCAGTTTTATCACTGTTTTCGCTAAGCATTTTGGAGTTCCTTTATCTTCTTCTACAGTACTCTCTGGGTATGCTTTGCTTGATCTTAGGTAAATGGAAAACAATTATAAATAGTTGGTGACACATGGTAACAAGAATTATGAATGGTTCGTTAGGGGTGAAGGAAAGGATGCTACGAAAATCACACATGCTCGTCTTCCTTGTCCTGCCACCCACTTGAGCAATCTTAATGCTCTATTATTCACACCTTGTGATTCTTCTTCTCCACACACTGCCGTTGTTGAGCCATCCGCCAACAGTAGTGACTACTTTTCTCACCAAGCTTATGTGCCACGGGATCAAAGCTCTCTTTTAGGCCCTACCCATCCATATTCTAGAATGTCGCCCGTTGAAGTTTTTTATCCTCATACTCCTCCATTGGCACCAGTCACTACCCGAGAGTTTCGATTATTCATGGATTGCTTTGCTAGTTTTTCTCAAGATGTGATTACCTAATTCGATAAGCTAGAACGACAAGTAGCGGATCTTGGTTCTGAGGTTGTTTCTTTACGTTATCAGCTGGAAGCTTCTGGCCCCACCGCTTCTACTTCTGACATTATCTCTAAAGCTCGTCCTGAGTGAACTTCTCTTATCTCTCTCTTGTGTCTTATGTATCACACATTGAGGACATTGTGTTTCATTTAGCTTGGGGGAGGGATACTTATCTTTATTTGCTTTCTTATTATAGATTTTATTGCTTTCGTAGGACTGTTGTGCGGTTTGTACCATCCATTAGGGGTGGGGGAGTTTACGTGCAACAAAAAAAATGTATTGCTTTCCTAGATTAGGTTTAATTGCTTTCATAGTTAGTTATTTTGGATGATTGAATGTTGAAATTCTGAAATTGGATTGATGATGACTTCCCTGTACCCCCGCATTTTACAAAATGTTTTTGATTGATTTAAGCATGTGATGGGTATTGCTTGGGAATTGCTAACCTGGACTTGAAATTGATCTAGCATGATGTTTTGTCTTATCTTGCCTTATAGCCATGTCTTGAGTAGGGGCTTGAACTGTGTTAATGGGAGGATTTGAGCCACTTTTATTCTATTAGGCTACATTAAATTATTTTCTTTCTTGTGTGCTTAGTTTCTGGTGTAATTATGATCTTGGGTTTGCCATTGGACTTGGGTAGCTTTAATTGAGGTATTGTTGCATGTTGCGCATGATAAAAGGCATTCTTTTCTTTTAGAGGCGTCACACATATTACTAGCTCGTCATTGGTTTCATTATTATCCTTTTGATCCTCATTTTGTAGATTTGACCTTCATTTGTCTATTAACCACATTACAACCTATTGAAGCCGTGCATTGCCAATTATATGTTTTATGCCCAAGCTTTGCTTGGGGGAGCTCTTTTGGTTTATGAGGTTTTGATGTTGGTTTGATGCCGGTGTTGATTTGCGCTCCAATGTGTTATAGCACCATTGTTGATAGGCTACAAGTTTTCAAAGGCCTTTTGATATAAATTTGATGGAGTTGTTGTGATTGTAAATTTTATAAAGTTTCATATTAAGGCTCCGCGTACCAATGTTTGGGTTTATGTGAATTGAATATAAGAAGTTGAAGTTTTAATTGAAGTGAAAAGCCCAGATATGTGCATGTGATGATTTTGTCTCTTGTTTAATCTATATGGCAAAGACTAATCATTAAGAGTCATGAAACTAAATGAAAAAGTGAAAAATGAGAAGAAAAGAAGTTCAAATTTTGTAATAATGGTTGTATTTGGTTGTCTTACAATGTTATGGGTTGAAGTGAATTGAAATTGAAAGTATGATTTGGTGTAGTTTGGTTGTAATTGGATGTATGAGGAGGGTTTGTTACATTACTTTGGTGTTGTTGGCAATCTTCTTCGGTTTATATGCGTATACCCCTCGTTTCCACCACATTATCCCAAATTTATCCTACCCTTCACCCTAGCCACGTTACAAGCTCATAAAGCCCTTTTTGATCTTCATGCGCATGCTTTGGTTATTGTGGAAGAGTCCTTTGGTGAGGTCGTAGAGTATTAATTACATTTCGAGTCAACATAGGTTGAGTGGCTACCCTATTAAACACTTACATGAGGGTGTGTGTTGTGGGATGGCTTGTTTTTATGTATTGCATATTTAAACACACTTGCATATTGCATTCATCTATGGGGTGGTGAGAGCCGGAGCTACATTTAAGATGCTCTACAAAATGTGTGGAGTGACAACCCGCGAGCTACTCTAGTCATCGACTCCTATCTCTTGCATGGTTGGCTATATGATTTCGATTTTTATTGATGGCGGTCAAGGGATTTTGAAAGGTTGGTATAGGAACTTGCATGCTCGGAATTGCTTGATTTGATTGTGTTTTCAAAAATTTTATGGGGTGAAGTCATTGTTTATCTGATTTGGTTGCTTAGGGACAAGCAATAGTTTAGCTTGGGGGAATTTGATAACTCACTTTTATATCGGAATTATAGGCATTTTTGGGTGCATATTTAGACCATATTAGGTTCATATAGTTGTATTTTAGGCATTAATTGCATAAATTATCTATTTTGTTCTTTATTACACTCCGTTTGTGGTTTCTTAAATTTTCAGGTAGATTTACAACTATTTGGAAGCTTTCGGAAGTATGTTCAATGAAGCGGATAATTATAAAAGAAGCGTTGAAGATTATGGACGTTTAACTCAAGGATTATCATCATATGAAGTCTATTTTGTTTCCATAAGGGTCATGGCATAGCTTGTTTTGGTGAATTTGAGTTAAAATTGAGGAGATGTTGAAGTTTGTGAAAGATCAGTTTGACCAATTCTCACTATTTCGGTGATACCTCGAGATATACTCACCGGATTGATTAAATTCAAGTTGAATAGGAAACTAGATTCATAGAGCTTCGCAAAGATAGGTCATACATCTCATTCCGACGCCTATAACTTAAGTTAAAGCCTTCCAAAGTCAACCCAACATTTTAGAACGCGAACCAGCGCCCAATGGTTTGTGCTTTTTTCTCCCTCAAGTTGCTGCTCGGCCAGCTGGTTTTCCATGGGGATCTGATCGTCCCCTGCTGTGCAAAAGGACCTAATTTGTTATATTTGCAATTTCATAATTTATTTTCCTAATATATTTTTCCTACTCTAATTATAGATAAGAAAGGGATTTAAGAGAAGAAAAGGGGATTGGAGTGGGTTTTTTTTTTGCTCTTATTATTCACGCATAATTGTAACCTTTCTTCTCTTTTTTTCTCCTCGACATTCAACATTCAAAGTTCATTAATCTTCCATTAATTCAAGTAAAATTTCTTCCTTACTTTCTTGTTATTATTATTAATCATCTTCTCTTTTATTATCTCTTTGAATTGCTTAATTAATATGTGTGAGTAGTTTTCCAAATTCTAGGGTTAGGATGAACCCTAATTTGAATTAATTTGCAATTAAATTCCTAATTCCCAATTTTAATTAATTTATAATTTATTTATTTTAGGGTTGGTTTTGATTATCAATATTTGACTAGAAATAGTATTTATTGAATGTGATTAAGTTTGCAATGAAAGTTGATTATTGATCGACATAAGAACCCTAATTTAAGACAAAGGACATCACTATGAAAGTATTGATAGAATTTGTTAGGATTATAGGATGCTATTCATAAAGTCTTTAAATTGCATGAATCGATGAAAATAGGTAGGATTGCAAGGTTTGGAAAGCCATTGATTGATCGAAATAAATCATTGGTATTATAAGGGCACATCTATCCTATGAAGTGTTTATTAGTTAATAAGGGAAAGGGGACTTGATTGTTGAATTAATTCATGTTAGTGGGGATTCTTAGATCCAGAATTGCTTTTAATCCTTGATTTATTCGTATTAATTTCGCTTGTTTAGTTAATTAGTTTAGCTACTAGTTCAATTCAATCTTCATAATTTGGTTACATTGCATAGCTAAAATTTGAGTCAATTTAATCAATTCAAAACGCTTAGTCTCTTGGAATTCGACCCTAATTGCCCGACTACATTAGTTAGGAGGTTTAGATAGGTTTACTTTTTATAGGTTCACGACGACCTCATCACTATTGTGCTGATTTTATTAAATTTCAAATAAAAACAATGATATTATTTTCCCGGAATTATTTCCATAATTCTAAGGAAAATATTCTCTTACGATATTACATAACATAGTAGCCAAAGGCTTATTTAAGGAGATCTGCTAGCATACAACCATGACACTTTTGCACGAACAAAAAATTAAAGAACACGAATTGCAAAAGTTCTCTCTAAGTCTTAACCTAGCATAAGCCTCATTACCACATGAAGGTCTTAATATTCTCTCTTTTGTAAGCGTTTAGGCTAATTGTTATTGAGAGACAAAGTGTTGTAATTTGAGAATTCTATGATTCTTGTTTGCTGGGAAGTTGATCTGGGATCATTTTCATTAGAACCTTCATAGTTGAAGGTTGAGTCGAACTTCCATAGGTGGAAGTTGGGGAATCATATTGTGTATGGGTGCATAATTTAAAGACTATGCAACAACAAAGATGTAAAACATGCACTTAACTTACCTTTGACAACCTTTTTACCTGTACATGGACTCAATTAAATTAATTACTATATTTAAAATTATGGATCCTGCATGGAACGGGTTTCCTCCTTAAAAATCATCGCCCTGTTGGGCACCAACTTGGGAGCAAATCCAAGAAGGTATTACTATGTCACGTAAAGTGACGGAAACCCAGCGCATTAAAAATAGAAAAGAGTACAACGTCTTATACTCCAATTAGAAGTCATAGATCACTATTCCATACGACTCCCCCATTGTTCATACTCAAGGTATATACGTTCCAAGAGTTTTGAGTCCTCTTACACTTTACGTGATTTAACAGGTTCGGAAATCTTATGACTCCCATGCAACATCACGTAAAGACATGCATCAGATCACATAAGCCAATTTAAGGTGATTCCAAATTAATCTTATGTGTGTCCTTTAATTAAACTGAACTTCCTTTACCACACATTAACTGTGAGTGGCGAATAACTTACTTCTTCTTGACCACACATTAAACTGTGAGTGGCAAAATGTCTAAAAATAATTGCTCATAACTTCTTTTAATCATGTGAATAAAAATTCACAACTATCTTTCTTGTTGATTAAGTAACTAACCAACTTAAAAATAACTTTCTTCCTTGATCAATAAACCATTGGCCAAATTAAACTGATCATAACATTATAATTCAAGCTTATAAAAATTTAACTTTCTATTTAACATGGAATGCCATAATACTTTAAGAACATGCTACTAATAAACTTGCCATGCACATAAAATCATGATTCAAAACAAGCATACAAGATTTCATGTAATCAAGAATTGCTCAAGCATGCATTCTAACTTTTGTGTTTGTCTTTAGTACTTACATACCTTGTAAAATAACTGTGCTCCACCACAACTTCTAGAAGTGGACTAGTTCAAGGTCTCCTACATAGAGAAAAACCGAATCTAAATTAAAACCTTGTTGACTAAATTCTACAACAACTATAACTAACTTCTAATTTGGAAACTTTGTTCAAAACTTGCTTATATGATCTCTATTCAATTCCATACTTCACCTTTCTTTTCAATTGCAATACTACTTAGTTTTCGGGACTTATTTATGCTTTATAAACCTTAGTAAAATTTTTATGCCACTTTAGAAAAGTGGTCAGCAATCTAAATTTATCAGAACTCCTTGAAAACTTCCGAAAACAACACAAATCGATCATACAATGTATTACTTAACTTATATGATCAATTTATGCTAATTACATACTTTAAAAGCCTAATTAATTAGTTTATAAAATATGGACAGCATGTTAAACATGCTTAAAATCACTTTTAAACTTCATAAAACATACTAAAATTTATATATATCAATATAGAGTTGATGTGTGATCATATTAGTACAATTTGGGCGCTTAAAACTTAATTTAACTTGTTTTTATTAAAATTTCAGATCTATTTATAAACTTTAAAGTCATGAAAAACTTATAAAAACATCATAATTTCATTCCAAAACACTTCTACAATCTACTAACATATTTATGAAATCAATCTAGGCTTTAGAACAATTTTTCATATGCCGAAACATGTGCATAATATTTATTCAACTCAAATTCATGATTATAAAATTTGGACAGCTTTATAAATTAAGTTTAAAACCCTTAATAATCAATCTAAACTTAATAACATCATCATAAATTCACCCAACAATAATTTATGATCATAATATCAAAGTTTATAACATAAAAAACTCATAAGATCATAACTTCATAAATTTTTAAAACCCTAATCCATAATTTCATGAACAACAAAATTAATTGATGCCTTTAAACAATTCATACTTATATCAAAACATGGTTAAACTTATAAAAACATGATTAAGCATAATTGTGAACATGAATTTGCAAGATTGAATCAAAAGAAAGAAGTAATTTTATTTTTATTAAAAGGTCCGAAAAATAATACCAAAACCGGGGAGGAGGTGCAGCAGTGGCCGGCTGGGCGTGGCTGCTGCGGTGGCCGGCGGTGGGGTCCGGTGCTGGCACGGATCCCGAGGCAATCTAAAACCATTTTGTTTTCTTTCTTTTTTATTTTTCCCAAATTTCTGAACATCAGTTTTTTTTTGTTTCGGAAATTGCAACCCTTTTTTTTTCTCTCTTCTCTCTAAATTTGTGAAATCCTAATGACTATTATGATCATGAAAATCTGAAATTTTATGTTTTATAGGGTATTTATACGCCCCAAAGTAGGATTTTGGTGAGGCCCATAAATACTCCTAAATAAATTAGGAAACCTTTGAAATCTATGTTTAGAAGCTTTTAAAAATATTTTTAAATATAAAAATATTATTTGAGAACACAAACAATTACTTTCAACCAAAACTTGTTATTTATTTTATTTTTATTAATTTCTTTTCATTTAATATTCCTATTGAAAATAATTTTTCAATAAAAATATTAAAATTATACGAATAAAATGCAAAGATACTTCCTTAAAATACGTGAAAATATGGGGTATTACAGTCTACCCCCCCTTAAAAGGAGTTTCGTCCCAAAACTTTGTGTAGATTAGTGTATGGAATTTGAATAGAGAGTAGTTTTACTTTAAACTTTCTTACTGAAACACTATGTTGTTGTAGACTTTAGACACTTACTTGACAACTTTTGTTAGACAAACATAAAACTCTTTCTGAAAAGTCATAGAAATCATAAAAACTTGCAAAATTATGGGTAAAAATGCGCGAAAAACAGGTCGCTTTCTACCCCCCTTAAGAATCGAGTTACGTCCCCGTAACTCTACTACTAACCTGAAAGAGCTGTGGGTATTTTTCTCTCATCAAATCTCCAGCTTTCCAAGTAGCTTCTTCGGTTTTTTGGTTAGACCACAACACCTTCACTATTTTGACACTCTTTCTACGAGTGTCTCTGACCTTACTGTCTAGGATTTTAATTGGCCTCTCTTCATAGGTCAAACTTTTGTCTAACTCTATTGTTTCATGTTGTAACAAATGTGATTCGTCTGGCACATACTTCCTTAGTTGAGACACATGGAAAACATTGTGAACTTTGCTCAACTCGCTTATAAGCTACCTTTCCAACCCTTTGCAAGATCTCATAGGGTCTTATGTAACACCTCATCACTCCTTTCATTGTTGATACCTTAAGTAACACCTTATCGCCAACTTCAAACACAACTTCTTGCCGTTTTTCATCCGCATAGGATTTTTGTCTATCTTGTGCTGCTTGAATCTTTGCTTGTATTACCCTAATTTTCTCGGTGGTCTCCTCTATTAATTGAGGTCCTAGAATCACTGTCTCACTTATGTCGTTCCAACACAAAGGGCTCCTACACTTCCTACCATACAAAGCCTCAAAGGGTGCCATGCCAATACTTGCATGGTAACTATTGTTGTATGAAAACTCAATGAGATCCAAGTGATCCTCCCAATTCCCTTGAAAGTCCATTACACAAGCCCTTAGCATGTCCTCTAAGGTTTGTATGGTTCTCTCTATTTGTCCATCAGTTGCTGGATGGAAAGCTGTACTCATCTTCAATGTTGTACAAAGTTCTCCTGACACTTTTCCAGAATTTCGACAGAAACCTAGAATCCCTATCTGACACGATATCCTTTGGAACTCCATGTAGCCTCAAAACATGTTTTATGTAAGACTTTGCAAGTTGTTCCATTTTCCAAGTCTCTTTCATGGGTATAAACACTGGTGACTTAGTGAGTCTATCCACCACTACCCATATTGTATCATTCTAATTCTTAGACTTTGGCAAGCAAGTCACAAAGTCCATCGAAATGCAATCCCATTTCCATCCTGGTATCTCAAGTGGTTGGATATGCTCGAATTTAACCTTTTGACAAGTAAGACATTTACTCACAAATTCAGCCACTTCTCTCTTAATCCTAGGCCACCAATACATCTTCTTTAATTCCTTGTAAAGTTTATCGCCTCCAGGATGCACTGAATACGGGGTATAATGACCCTACTCCATGATTATTCGCTTCAAATCCTCACATTTCTGTGGTACACACCACCTTCCCTTATACCTTAAGCTTCCATCCTCATGAATCTTAAAATCCATAGGCTTTTCTGCTTTCAGCTTTTCCTTGATTCTGTCCAGTGTCACATCTCCTTCCTAGTTCTTCTTAATTTCCTCGAGTATTGTTGGTTGGATACTAAGATTACAAAGAACTCCTTCTAACTCTCCCTCTGATCTATATCTTACGTTCAAACTAAGGGCTTAAACTTAAGATAGATTGATTTTAAAGAACTTCGTGAATTGGAACACTCACAATCAACGAAACTCACAAACTTAGGTTAGATTGGAACACTCAACAATCTAGTTCTAAGGGTGTTTTAATCTTTGTGAGAACACTCAATCACAAATACTAAAACTATGGTGAATATTTTGAAGCTTCTGACTCTCAAAACATTCGAAAATCCTTTTGTAAATTTGGGTGAAAATCTCACACAAAATAACACATAACAAGTATGAACAATAATCAAAATCTGAATTTTATTGAATAAAACATGGGTATTTATAGTACAAATACCTTAGGACTCCTAAAAAATCTTGGATAAACTCCCTAAACTATCTAGGAAATAAAACAACTCCTAAACGACTTAAAACATACGCACAAACACAAGAAATTCGGCCCTCATAAGATAAACATACAACAAAATAAGTATTCCACCTCATCATTGCAAGTTGATCTTATCTTGCCTAACAAACTCTAAATAAACTAACTAATCAAGAAAATATCCTAAAAACTTATCTAAATAACTAATTAACAAGATAATCATCATATTTTAAGCTAAAAATCACAAAATATCTTGCTGCCCAAGAGCTTGGAAAAATCGTCAAAAACATGCCATTTTGAACGCCAACTTATACTCGTCAAGTGTTTGAATGCCAACTTACACTTGCTAATGTTGAACGCCACTTATGCTTTGTCAATGTTGAATGCCAACTTATAAACCTTCCTTTCCAAGTGTTGAACGCCAAGTAATTAACCTTGAACGCCTAGCCTTGAACGCCAAGTGAACGCCTAGTGGCGTGTGGCCTTATTCAAGCATGAGTGTTATGCAACAATGACCATGAGCTAATCCAAATCCATGTAGCCCAAATGAACGCCACCCTTGAATCTTAGGATGCCACCCTTAAATCTTAGGACGACTTAGAATCAACTCTTTCTCGTCAATGCTTGAATCTGCTTCCTGATCACCCTCTTTCACTATTTCCAATTTCAATCTCTCTACGTCCTTACATAGTTCATTAGCAACCACCAAGGTATTCATTCCATGTTTTGTTTTGCAACTTAAAGCATCGGCTACCACATTGGCTTTCCCTTCACGGTATTGAATATCTAGGTCATAATCCGTGATCAACTCAAGCCATCTCCTTTGTATCATATTTAAATTTTTTTTGAGTGAAAAAGTACTTTAAACTCTTGTGGTCTATGTATATTCTACATTTCACCCCATAAAAATAATGTCTCCATATTTCAAGGCAAACACTATTGCTGCTAACTCTAGATTATGAGTACGCTAGTTAACCTCATATGGTTTCAATTGCCTTGAAGCATAAGCTACCACTTTTTTATTTTGCATTAATATAGATCCCAAACCATTTTTAGAAGCATCACCATACACATCATAAGAGTCAGTCCCATCTGGCAAGGTCAGCACTGGAGCTGTAGTCAAACGCTCTTTCAAAGTCTGAAATGCCTCTTCACACTCACTACTCCACTCGATTTTACAGTCTTTCTTCATTAACGAAGTCATGGGTTTAGCAATCCTCGAAAATTCCTTCACAAACCTCCTATAATAAGCTGCTAACCCTAAGAAACTTCGTACATCCGTCACATTCATCGACGTAGGCCATTCCTTAACTGCTTTAATTTTGGTTGGGTCTACTTCAACTCCCTCTTTAGACACAATATGCCCCGAGAATGCTACTTTCTCCAACAAGAATTTGCATTTCGAGAACTTAACATACAACTCATTCTCCCTTAAGGTCATCAAAATTGTCCTCAAGTGTTCCACATGTTCTTCCTTACTCTTAGAATATACCAATATGTCATCGATGAAAGCGACCACAAAGTTGTCCAGAAATCGTTGGAAAATTCTGTTCATTAAATCCATAAAAAATTGCTGGCGCATTGGTTAACCCAAAAGGCATAACAGTGAACTCATAATGTCTATACCTAGTGCGAAAAGCAGTTTTTGGTATGTCCTCATTAGCAATCCTTAATTGATGATATCCTGACCTCAAGTCAATTTTCGAAAACACAGGAGCTCCTTTTAATTGATCGAACAAGTCATCAATTCTGGGTAATGGATACTTATTGTTGATCGTCACCTTATTCAGCTCCCTATAGTCAAAACATAACCTTAAACTCCTATCTTTCTTCTTCACAAACAATACTGGTGCTCCCCAAGGTGAAGCACTAGGCCTAATGTAAACCTTTTCCAACAAATCCTATAACTGTTTCTTCAACTCACTCATTTCTCCTGGCGCCATCCTATAGGGTGCTTTGGAAATAGGTGCTATTCCTGGGACTAATTGTAAAGTCAATCTCCCGCTTAGGTGGCATTCCCGGAATCTCCTTCGGAAATACATCAAGAAAGTCCCTCACTACTTCAACATCCTCAGATTTAGCAGTCTCAGCATGATCCACATCTCTCACACTACAAAGGTAGATTGGGAAACCTTTCTTCAAAAACCTAGCAAACCTCATTACTGACACTATTTTATTGTGATTCGGTCTTCCTGCCCTCCAATAGCTCACCTTCTTACCCTTATTCATCAACGAGATCTTCTGTGGTTCACATTGAATCTCATCCTTATGTTTACTCAACCAATCCATCCCTAGGATCACTTCTAAGTCACCTAAATCAAACTCGATTAGGTTAGCCTAAACTCCACTCCCTCAATTTCAATAGGAACATCCTGAAATCTCCTTGAACATTGTACTTCTTGTCCTGAAGGTAACACTATTGACATATCTACATCATCTACCTTTCCCAACACAGGTTTTAAATTTTCTAGGAGTTTAGTGGAAACAAAATAGTGCGTTGCACCAGAATCAAACAAAACATTAACAGGAAGAGAGTGAATAGAAAAAGTACCAGTGATCACATCTTTATTAGCATCCGCTTCACTTCGAGCCATCACATTCAACTTTCCAGTGTTTGAGGTCTTAGTCTGTCCTCCTCCATTCCCACTCCCATTCCTATTTCCGGCTTGAGATGTCACCTTTCATCCCATATTTCATGGGAAACCCTTTTGTTGTCCCCCAGCTGAATTCCCCCTAGTTTGAGAATTCTGTCCCTCCCTTCCTTTGTTCTTAGAGAAGCACTCATACTCATGGTGTCCAAGTTTGTTACACAACCGACAAGTCACTGGTTTCTCTACACAGTCCTTCTCTGGGTGATTGTTGGGACACTTCTTGCAAAAGTACACTCGCCCTCCTTGACTAACCCCTTGAGTCCTATTCCCATTTCCAGAATTAGGCTTCCTAAAGTTTCCCCTACTACCCTGGAAGTTGTTGTTGAAATGAGGCTCTTGTATCCACCATGATTCCCTTGTTGGTTAAAGTTTCCTCCACCATCCTTCCTTTTCTCCCTCGTCTCGCTTTCATTCTCTACCTCCTTCTTTTGGTCTATAGCATACAAGTGTGCAGCTCTACCATATAAATCATCTAAGGATTTATAGATTTGTCCAGCTAGTTGTGACTGTAAATCTAAGGGTAACCCTCTCTCAAAACGACTAGCCTTTAACCTCTCAGTTTCTATAGCCTCAGGAGCAAACCTAGACAACTCTACAAACTTAGAGTAGTAGTTAGTAACAGACATACTCCCCATCTTATGTTCTAGAAACTCCTCAGCCTTTTGTTTCTGAAGAAACACAGGGTAGAACTTATTACGAATCCGCTCCTGAAACATTTCCTAATTAAATCCTGGTAAAGCCCTTATTATAGCCTCATTTTGTGACCACCATAAATCAGCTTCTCCTCTAAGATAGTACACAGCATGGTTCACTTTAAGCTCCTCTGGACACTCTACTGCCCTAAACAACTTATTAAACTCTCTCAACCATCCCTCTAGAACAGTTGGATTGTGTTCCCTAGCAGGGTCACTGCCATTCCCATTTCCTCTGGCAGCTAACTGTTCAGCTACAGTAGCTAATTGACGGATACCTTTAGCTGATTGTTGTTACGTTCAGCCATTTGGTTTCTCCGGTAGAGGAAAATACCTTTGTATTAAATTAAGTCTAACTGTAAGTTAGGACAACATAGACTTAAATCATAAAACACTTTCTCATTTCATCTCATAAAAGAAGTTTTATTCTTTTAGAGTGAATGATTCACTTTATCTTGATTGATTACACAACCATTAAAATAAGAATAAAGCACATAAGAAATAAAAACAATTCCCTTGTTTCTATTCTACTTGAGGCTTTAACACATAAAATAATTTTATTACTCAACTTTTCTCATTACTTCTTATGGCTCACTGCCACTTATTAAAACTAAGGTAAACTATAACTTAAACTGTTCAACTAGACATTAGAAACATTAGACATCAACAGTTAACTATATCTAAACGAAGTCTCTACACATTAACATTATCCTTCTTGTCTCTTGACATAACATATTTCCTTGGTAAGAACTCTGGGTCATTCTTCGTGTCATTCTTCATTTCTTCATCTGTTTCTTCTTCTTCTCCTTCCATGTCCTCCTCAGGATCTAATTCTTCTTTTTCTTCTTCTGATTCGGTTACCAAGTCAACATATATCGGGATTACTAGATCTGGGTTCTTAATTTCATAACACGAACTATCCTTTGACTTATTAGTCTTTGAACCCGTAGGAGTCTCCTCTACCATTTGGTCTTCACTTCCTTGGCTACCCTCTGGGCTTGGTGCGGGCGGGGTCTCCTCATTTGGATTCATTTGTTGGTACTCCTGTTCTTTCTTAGCAATGTACCCCTCCAAGAACCTCCAATCACAACCCCACTGGCCAACAACATCCTTATACTTAGAATAGTTTGGAAGGCCTCTAAGAAAATGAAAATCACTAAACTTTGCCTTAATTTCTAAGTAGGGTGAACGGTCGGGTAAACACCTAACAATCAAGACTGCTACATGGTCAGGCTGATCCCATTGTGGTAACTTCGACACAGAACTCATGTACCAACAGTAGAACCGTATCTTCCAGACGTATTGAGGCGGACTTTCATAGTCTTTCTTCTCCATTGTCCCTCTCTTTGAGTATATTTACTAGGCATACTATGTGTCATCCTACACAAAACTTAAAACTAATGGTCCATCCTTCCCGAAACAAAACAAAACAACAAAAACTAACAGTTCTACAAAAAGAGAGGTCTTGTGGCTAACATACAATTTCCTTTATACCCAACTATTCACATAAGCATCACCTTAAACATGAACTTTAATGCATGAAAGAACAGAAACATAGTCTATCCTACATGCCCAAACTTCCTACCCAAGCTCACCACATGGTATTAAAGCAATAACACATAATACATACCTGAATTCCTTTCATACCTGCACACATAATTTATGTTTTNACAATTCCCTTGTTTCTATTCTACTTGAGGCTTTAACACATAAAATAATTTTATTACTCAACTTTTCTCATTACTTCTTATGGCTCACTGCCACTTATTAAAACTAAGGTAAACTATAACTTAAACTGTTCAACTAGACATTAGAAACATTAGACATCAACAGTTAACTATATCTAAACGAAGTCTCTACACATTAACATTATCCTTCTTGTCTCTTGACATAACATATTTCCTTGGTAAGAACTCTGGGTCATTCTTCGTGTCATTCTTCATTTCTTCATCTGTTTCTTCTTCTTCTCCTTCCATGTCCTCCTCAGGATCTAATTCTTCTTTTTCTTCTTCTGATTCGGTTACCAAGTCAACATATATCGGGATTACTAGATCTGGGTTCTTAATTTCATAACACGAACTATCCTTTGACTTATTAGTCTTTGAACCCGTAGGAGTCTCCTCTACCATTTGGTCTTCACTTCCTTGGCTACCCTCTGGGCTTGGTGCGGGCGGGGTCTCCTCATTTGGATTCATTTGTTGGTACTCCTGTTCTTTCTTAGCAATGTACCCCTCCAAGAACCTCCAATCACAACCCCACTGGCCAACAACATCCTTATACTTAGAATAGTTTGGAAGGCCTCTAAGAAAATGAAAATCACTAAACTTTGCCTTAATTTCTAAGTAGGGTGAACGGTCGGGTAAACACCTAACAATCAAGACTGCTACATGGTCAGGCTGATCCCATTGTGGTAACTTCGACACAGAACTCATGTACCAACAGTAGAACCGTATCTTCCAGACGTATTGAGGCGGACTTTCATAGTCTTTCTTCTCCATTGTCCCTCTCTTTGAGTATATTTACTAGGCATACTATGTGTCATCCTACACAAAACTTAAAACTAATGGTCCATCCTTCCCGAAACAAAACAAAACAACAAAAACTAACAGTTCTACAAAAAGAGAGGTCTTGTGGCTAACATACAATTTCCTTTATACCCAACTATTCACATAAGCATCACCTTAAACATGAACTTTAATGCATGAAAGAACAGAAACATAGTCTATCCTACATGCCCAAACTTCCTACCCAAGCTCACCACATGGTATTAAAGCAATAACACATAATACATACCTGAATTCCTTTCATACCTGCACACATAATTTATGTTTTAAAACTTTCCATTTTCGAAAATTACTATTTTTAGAAAAATTCCATTTTCAAAAAGTTTCCAATTTAAGAAATTCCTCTTTCCAAAAATAAAACTTAGGGTACCCCAAAATAAAATTCGTTTTATTTCAAAATCTAAGCTCTGGTAACCACTTTGTAACACCCTGGATTTTCCTAACTTCCTACTTCTCATTTTTCCGAAAAACATATTAAATTAATAAGAATTATATTTATTAAAACTACTAAATATGGAAAAACCAAAGTATTACCGCCATCGTGATAACAGCTAAGGCAGTTATCAAAGCACTACAGTGGAAGTCTCAAAACCAAAGCAATTGAAAACTAAACTTCAAACAACTTCAAATTAAAAAGGAAAAATTACTTCTAATAATCCCATCTTTTGCAAATTTGAAAATAATAGTCCCACCTTTTATTTTTCACACAACTGTCTGATCTTTCACCCTATTATTCTTTTAATCGTCCCTAATTAGGATTAACCTGTTGTTGTAGGTAATCATTTATGTTTGCAAGTAAAAGTTTGACCCTTTGCTTTGCTTCAAAAACGTTGACCCACCCTCGCTAACTGCGCTCCTCTTTATCCTTCACTTTCTCCTCTGTAATTCATCTTCATTTTCTTCTCTCAATCTCCAACTTTTCTCTTCTTCATGCATCCTCACTTTTCTCTCCATTACTGTCTTTTACGTTCTGCTTCTTTTGCTAGCTTAGTGTTCTTAAAGTTTGGTAAAATGTGTACTTAAATTCCAAACCTTTTCATGATTCAATTTAGTCACCTATTAATCACACTTTCTTCTTCCATTTATTCAAACAAAAACAAACCCAAAATCAAAAATCCCAAAAAACACCCAATAATAATTGTATTGAAAAAATTGGAGAAGAGTAATTGTTCAAGATAGTAATAGTAACATATTCACAATTGACGGATAAAACAACACGTTCATTAATCATTACCAGTAGAACAATACATCACCATATTTCTTTTCATACTGCGAAATACCAACAGTTTGCATCAAACAATATATCAATTACAAATTAAATCAACTAAATGAATTGTTAATTGAGCCGAATTCGGATATGTTTTAAAAAAATTTATCGGTGGTTGGGATGGTGGCTTGGAAGACTGGAAATTATGGGAGTTGAATGACATTTTTTTCGAGAAGTAGGGTAATTGTACTACTTAATCTGTAATTGAACGACCAATTATACAATAAGATTGCGTTAAAGTGGTGGTGCAAGGAGGTGGGGCAGTCGAAGACCGGAGAAAGGGAGGAGTTTTGGTGGCATGTGGTGATTTTTGCGGTTGAAGGTAGCTAGTAGCTGCTTGTAGTTGAAGGTCTATGTGAAGAAGAACAAAATTTGCAAAAGATAGTGGGAATAATAAAAGGAATATGGGAAGAAAAAACAATTTTTTTAATAATTATTTTTTAAAATCAATGAATGAAAGAGAGTAATTAAGTTGACCTGAACTTCAGGTCACTTGTAAAATGGCCAATTAAAAGAATAATATGGTGAAAGAAGGGACTGTTTGGTGAAAAACAAAAGGTGGAACTGTTATTTTTAAATTTGTAAAAGGTGGAATTATTAAAAATAATTTTTCCAATTAAAAATCAACTTTAAACTTATTACACTTCGGAACCATTTTAATGGCCCTTAAAAACAAAACCAAAACTAATATTGAAAGTCTTTAAAAATCAAATGACATCCAAAATAAATGTTAGTCTTCACAAGCAATTAAAATAAAGTAAAGCTACAAAACACAACAAGCGCTCTCACTCCATCCCATCATGAAATGACTTATGCCCACTTGTACCTGCAGCTTTTCTTTTACTAGACAATTACTCAACACAAGTGGTTCATCGTAGGGCCAAGTCCAAGGCAAATCCATGCACACAAAATAAATAATCAGCAAAGCTGAGTACATAACTACTAAAGACTATGCAACAACAAAGAACTAAAACATGCACACAACTTACCTTTGACAACCTTTTTACCTGTACATGTACTCAATTAAATTAATTACTATATTTAAAATTATGGATCCTGCATCGAACGGGTTTCCTCCTTAAAAATCATTGCCCTATTGGGAACCAACTTGGGAGCAACTCCAAGAAGGTATTACTATGTCACGTAAAGTGACGGATATCCAACGCATTAAAAATAGAAAAGAGTACAACGTCTTGTACTCCAATTAGAAGTCATAGATCACTGTTCCATACGACTCCCCCCATTGTTCATACTCAAGGTATATACGTTCCAAGAGTTTTGGTGCAAGTCCTCTTACACTTTACATGATTTAACAGGTTTAGAAATGTTATGACTCCCATGCAACATCACATAAAGACATGCATCAGATCACATAAGCCAATTTAATTATCTTCAATTTAAGGTGATTCCAAATTAATCTTATGCGTGTCCTTTAATTAAACTGAACTTCCTTTACCACACATTAACTGTGAGTGGCGAATAAATTACTTCTTCTTGACCACACATTAAACTGTGACTGGCAACATGTCTAAAAATTATTGCTCATAACTTCTTTTAATCATGTGAATAAAAATTCACAACTATCTTTCTTGTTGATTAAGTAACTAACCAACTTAAAAATAACTTTCTTCCTTGATCAATAAACCATTGGCCAAATTAAACTGATCATAACATTCCAATTCAAGCTTATAAAAATTTAACTTTCTATTTAACATGGAATGCCATCATACTTTAAGAACATGCTACTAATAAACTTGCCATGCACATAAATTCATGATTCAAAACAAGCATAGAAGATTTCATGTAATCAAGAATTGCTCAAGCATGCATTTTAACTTTTGTGTTTGTCTTTAGTACTTACGTACCTTGTAAAAGAACTCTGCTCCGCCACAACTTCTAGAAGTGGACTAGTTCAAGGTCTCTTACATAAGGAAAAAAAATAAATAAATTGAAACCTTGTTGACTAAATTCTACAACAACTATAACTAACTTCTAATTTGGAAACTTTGTCCAAAACCTGCGCATATGGTATATATTCAATTCCATACTTCACCTTTCTTTTCTATTGCAATACTACTTAGTTTCCGGGACTTATTCATGCTTTATAAACCTTAGCTTAATAAAAATTTTATACCACTCTAGAAAAGTGGACAGCAACCTAAATTTATCATAACTCCTTGAAAACTTGCGAAAGCAACATAAATCGATCATACAATGTATTACTTAACTTGTATGATCAATTTATGCTAATTACATACTATAAAAGCATAATTAATTAATTAATTTATAAAATATGGACAGCATGTTAAACATGCTTAAAATCACTTTTAAACTTCATAAAACATACTAAAATATATATGTATCAATATAGAGTTGATGTGTGATCATATTAGTACAATTTGGGCACTTAAAACTTAATTTAACCTTTTTTTATTAAAATTTCAGATTTATTTATAAACTTTAAAGTCATGAAAAACTTATAAAAACATCATAATTTCATGCCAAAACACTTCTACAATCTACTAACATATTTATGAAATCAATCTAGGCTTTAGAACAAGTTTTCATATGCCAAAACATGCTCATAATATTTATTCAACTCAAATTCATGATTATAAAATTTGGACAGCTTTATAAAGTAAGTTTAAAACCCTTAAAAATCAAACTAAACTTAATAACATCATCATAAATTCACCCAACAATAATTTATTATCATAATATCAAAGTTTAGAACATAAAAAACTCATAAGATCATAACTTCATAAAATTTTCAAACCTTAATCTATAATTTCATGAACAACAAAATTAATTCATGCCTTTAAACAATTCATACTTATATCAAAAACATGATTAAACTTATACATGATTAAGCATAATTATGAACATGAATTTGCAAGATCGAATCAAAAGAATGAAATAATTTTCTTTTTATAAAAAGTTTCGAAAAATAATACCAAAACCGGGGAGGAGGTGCAGCGGTGGCCGGCTGGGCGTGGCGCAGTGGCTGCTGCGGTGGCCGGCGGTGGGGTCTGGCGTTGGCAAGGATCCCGAGGCAATCCAAAACCTTTTTGTTTTCTTTCTTTTTTTCCCGAATTTCTTAACAACAGTTTTTTTTTTTAATTTCGGAAATTGCAACCCTTTTTTTTTCTCTTTTCTCTCTAAATTTGTGAAATCATAATGACTATTATGATCATGAAAATCTGAAATTTTAGGTTTTATAGGGTATTTATAGGCCCCAAAGAAGGATTTTGGTGAGGCCCATAAATACTCCTAAATAAATTAGGAAACCTTTGAAATCTATTTTTAGAAGCTTTTTAGAATATTTTTAAACATAAAAATGTTATTTGAGAACACAAACAATTACTTTCAACCAAAACTTGTTATTTATTTTATTTTTTATTAATTTCTTTTCATTTAATATTCCTATTGAAAATAATTTCAATAAAAATATTACAATTATACGAATAAAATACAAAAATACTTCCTTAAAACACGTGAAAATATGTGGTATTACACCTCATAACCTGGAAAACTTATGAGGTTTGGATTGGGGTATTCTGGAAGTAGTTCCCAACAGCCCCAAAAGTTGGGAAGAGTTGAGACTTGGATTTCTGAATTCAAGAGAGGTAAGTATGTTTTTGCAAAATACATGCATATTTGCAGCTATTGCGGTATGTGATGTGAATATAAGGCCACCATCCACATCAAGAACATTATACGCCAAACGAAAGGTGTGCTACACGGTTTAGGGAAATTTGGCGACATGTATTATGAGAATATTTTAATTAGATAGAATAATTAGTTAGCTATGATAATATTTTAATTAGATAGAATAATTAGTTAGCTATGAGAATATTCTAATTAGCTAGGATAATTAGTTAATAATAAGGATATTTTAATCTTAGCCTAATGTTAGTGGGAAAATCACTTGTTGCGTATCCACTAGCATATTTGGTGAAAGTTACTTAGCTAGTTTCCAACTCTTGTGGATATCTTTGTGATATTTTCATACTAGTTTTAGATTTTATTTTAAACTATTTAGGAAGTTAGGATTATTGTTTAACTCATGTACTGTAAATAGGCCATAAGATTAATCAATAATATCAGTTGTTTTTGTTTTGAGTTCATATCAAAAGTTCAAGTTTGAACGAGCTTTAAGAAGTTTTGCATGAGTTGCATGAAATTAGACCGAGACTCAAATTTCTAGTCTTTCAACTGAGATTGAAAGTCATACCCTTTAGTTTATTTGTAAATTCCATTACACCACCAAATTAATACTCCTTTCATTCAAAAGAAAAACGGTCACAAATTTGTCACAAAACCAACTCCATATTCATGTAAGTTGTGATCAAAGGCCCTAAGCGTGGTTTTGGCGGTTTTGTTCTAAAAAACACCTAAACATACGCATCAATTTTGGTATCGTTGCTGGGATAGGAAAGTCATACATCCATAGGTTTCCTAGATAGATTGAGATTGAAGGTAAACAACCCATAATGGTGAGTCAAGAGGACGGAAGATCAGGCAAACGATTTGACGAGATTCTTGCTCGTTTGAGGGCTGCTGAAGAGTGCAACGTACAACTAGGAGAACACATGGTGACGCTGCATAAACGCTATGAACAACTGAGCAACTAAAAGGGTAAAGAAGATGATATTAAACTCATAGACTTGTCTAGTTTTGAAGGTGATAATGACCCTGATTCATATTTGGACTGGGATAGGAGGATGGAACGTATCTTTGATCACAAACGTATTAATGGCGGAACTCAAAGCTACGCGAGGTACTCCTACGCCGGGACAACAAAAGATGAAACAAATTATTTGCTACAAGTGCCAAGGCATAGGACATCTCTCAAGGCAATGCCCTAACAAACTGCTCATGACTAGGGAAGAATATCTTACGTTGCTAACCCAAGGCATTGAAGAAAAGATGGAGACACCAAGCAGCAAAACTGACGGCTTTGACGAGGAAGACTCGAGTTTTTGGTCGAACCAAAAGAGTTGCTATCCACAGGAGGATCCTAAAAGCTTGATTGTGAGAAGGAGCCTAATGTCTACGCATGTTGAGGATGGTAAGGATGAGCAAAGGACGAAGCTTTCTCACTCTAAGTGCATGGTTAATGGAAAGGTACATTTGTTCATAATCGATAGTGGGTCGTGTGTTAATGCTTGTGCACAAACTCTCGTATATTCTATGCAGCTACCTACTCGCAAACATCCTAATGCCTACAAGCTTCAATGGTTGAATGATGATAATGGATTATGGGTTCAAAAACAAGCTCTAGTTAACTTCAAAGTAGGCGATTATGATGATCAAGTATGGTGCGATGTCGTACCAATGACTGCATGCTCATTACTATTAGAGAGGCCATGGCAAAGTGACAACCGAGTAATGCATAATGGAAGGACTAATTTTTATTTGGTTCTCCATGGGGAAACACACATGCTACTATACCCTTTGCAAGCTCCTAAACAACCAACCGCGAATACTACTACAGAAGGGGGTCACGTATGTTTTAGTTCATGCCATAAGGAGTTACTTGATGGTGGTAAAGACAAAAAGGAAAGACGAGCTAAGGCGCTACAAGTTTGTCAAGGTTCTAACCTAAGCAAGGGAGATCGAGTTTGGCTTTCTTTGGCTGCACAAAGGCTTCATATTGAACATAAAAACAACGAACCAATTGATGAAGGGCCATTCGAAATTGTGGAAAAGATTGGTTATGAAACGTTTAAGGTCCTGCTAGGGAATGGGGTGTGTGCTACGTTAACTTCTACGGACCTAGAGCCGTGTTTCTATGACAACACTTGAGACAAGTGTTATTTTAAGAGGGGGAGTGTGATGTGAATGTAAGGCCACCATCCACATCAAGAACATTATACGCCAAACGAAAGGTGTGTTACACGGTTTAGGGAGATTTGATGACACGTATTATGAGAATATTATAATTAGATAGAATAATTAGTTAGCTATGAGAATATTCTAATTAGATAGGAAAATTAGTTAGTTATAAGGATATTTTAATCTTAGCCTAATGTTAGTGGGAAAATCACTTGTTGCGTATCCACTAGCATATTTGGTGAAAGTTACTTAGCTAGTTTCCAACTCTTGTGGATATTTTTGTGATATTTTCATACTAGTTTTAGATTTTATTTTAAACTATTTAGGAAGTTAAGATTATTGTTTAACTCATGTACTATAAATAGGCCATAAGATTAATCAATAATATCTGTTGTTTTTGTTTTGAGTTCATATCAAAAGTTCAAGTTTGAACGAGCTTTGAGAAGTTTTGCAGGAGTTGCATGAAATTTTTTGACTGAGACTCAAATTTCTAGTCTTTCAACCGAGATTGAAAGTCAAGTGCTTTAGTTTATTTGTAAATTCCATTACACCATGTACCAAAGTAATACTCCTTTCATTCAAAAGAAAAACGGTCACAAATTCGTCACAAAACCAACTCCATATTCACGTAAGTTGTGATCAAGGGCCCTAAGCGTGGTTTTGGTGGTTTTGTTCTTAATAACCCCTAAAATACGCATCAGTATGAATGGACATGTTATTGAAACTTGTTGGACCAAGCAAAAACATAATAAAAGAAAGCAGTCTCACGTTCAAAAGGATCAAAATCAAAAGAGTCACGCACATAGTTTTTCTAAAAATGGAAAACATGATAAAACAAGAAAGACAATTTTAAAACAAATCTGGGTTAGAAAAGACAGTATCATACCAGTTCCCATTAACAAGGAACCCAAGAAAATCTGGATTCCTAAAACTAAACCATGATTTGTTTGAGCAGGTTAGACTGAAAGGAAAGCCATCTTGGTATTTGGACAGTGGTTGCTCAAGACACATGTAATACCCCATATTTTCACGTATTTTAAGGACTTAATTTCTTATTTTATGTGCATATTTCTTAGTATTTTTTATTGGAAAATATAAGTTCAATAACTATAATAAAGAAAGAAAACTTAATTAATTGTTACTTAAAATAATTATTTTATCTTATCAAAGGCTTACAAATTATATTTTATGTCACTTTGAGTTTAATTAATTTTTTATAAGTTTCTAAAAATAGAATTTTCAAGGTTTCCTAGATTGTTTTGAAACAAGGGCACAAAAGTAATTTCAAGCATTAAGGGTAATTATGTAATTGCACCAAAAAACCTACTTTGGGCCTATAAATACCCCTTAAAATTAGAATTTTCAGATTTTTTTGGCAAATAAGTGATTTAGGAATTCAAAAAAAAATCAAAAGAGAGGTTCGAAAATTTCCGGAAAAAGTGAAGAAAAAAAAACTTCTTCATCCCTCCCCTTCGCTCGCCCCTCGTCGCCGGCGTCCTCCCCTCGCGCCACCGCCTTGCTGCCGCGCGCCACCACCGCTAACCTCCTCTTCCTCCTCCCCTTTTTGTTTGGTATATATCTAATTTATAAAAAAAACTTTTCTTCCTCTTTGCCTTTTAATTCAATTATGCATAAATTTATGTTTATAATTATGTTTAAGCATGTTTTTATGATTCTAATCATGTTTTATAAAGTTATGATCATGTTTAAAGTTAAAATTTATAAAGTTGTTCATGAAATTTTAAATTAGGGTTTATTAAATTAAGAAACTTATAGATTTATGATTCTTAATGAACTAGACTTTCATATTATGATCATAGATTGTTGTAGTATGAATTTGTGATGATTTTATGAAGTTTAGATGTGTTTTTAAGGGTTTTTAAGTTGTTTAATATGGCTGTCAAATTTTTAAAGTTATGAAAACTAAGAGTAAAAATATTATGAACATGTTTTGAAGCATGAAAAATTATTTTAAAGCGTAGATTAAATGGATGATGATATTATGAGATTGTAAAAGTGTTTTGTGCTTGATTTATGAAGTTTTAAAAATGTGATTTTAATGAGTTTTGAATAAAAATATAATGCAGTAAATTTTTATTAACAAGTGTTTTTGCCTAATAAAAATAGTAGCACGTGAAATAATAAGTTATAATGGTTTTTCATATATCCAAATATTATATGATTATCTTAGGACATGAATATAATGTTTTAGGATCAAATTATAACATTTAGAAGGTTTATAAAGTGTTTTGAAGAAGTTTTATTAAGCTGCCATTTTTGAAAAGTTATCGAAAATCAAGTGTTTTGCGAAGGAAAAATTAAAATAAAGTATGGAATTGAATAAAGACCATATAGGGAAGGTGTTGGACAAGTTTCCAATGTAAATAGTTAGTTTAGAGTTGTTGTAGAAGTTTATGGTTTTAATTTAGTTTCGATTTTCTCTATGTAGGAGAATTTGAGTTAGGAGACTTTTAGAAGTTGTGGCGGATCACAGCTATTATATAAGGTACGTAAGTAATATAATAAAAGCAAATATATAAGTAGAATTCATGTTTGAATTGTTGACTTTGTATGGTATGTTTGTGATTATAAGTTGTTGTTTGGTTGACTTTGAGTTGACTTGCATGAGAAGTTATGTTAGCATGCAAGTTTGATGATCAGGAAGCAGATTCAAGCATTGAAGAGAAAGAGTTGATTCTAAGTCATCCTGAGATTCAAGGGTGGCGTTCTGAAATACAAGGGTGGCGTTCATTTGGGCTACATGGCTTTGGATTAGCTCATGGTCATTGTTGCATAACACTCATACTTGAATAAGGCCACACGCCACTAGGCGTTCACTTGGCGTTCAAGGCTAGCTAGGCGTTCACTTGGCGTTCAAGTCTAGCTAGGCGTTCAACACTTGGAAAGGAAGGTTTATAAGTTGGCATTCAGCATTGACAAAGCATAAGTTGGCGTTCAACAGTGGCAAGTGTAAGATGGCGTTCAAACACTTGGCGAGTATAAGTTGGCGTTCAAGATGGCGAGTACTTTGCTATTTTTCCAAGTTCTTGGGCAACAAGTTATCTTGTAATTGATAGTTTAAAATCTGATAATTATCTTGTTAAAAAGTTATTTAGATAACTTGTTAGGATATTTTCTTGATTAGTTAGTTTGATAGAGTTGTTAGGCAAGATAAGATCAACTTACAATAATGAGGTGGCATACTTATCAAGTTGTATGTTTATCTTGTGAAGGCCGGATTTACTAGGATTAGTGTGTCTTTAGGAGTTGTTTTATTTCCTAGATAGTTTAGGGAGTTTATCCAAGATTGTTTAGGAGTCCTAAGGTATTTGTACTATAAATACCCATGTTTTATTCAATAAAATTCAGATTACAAGTTTACAAACAAATACACATTGTGTTTTACGAGTGATTTTGTGTGAGGTTTTTTGCACGAAATTCTTCAAAGGTTTTCCGAATAATTTTGAGAGTTAAAAGCTTCAATTATTCACCATTGTTTTAGTGTTTGTGTTGAGTGTTCACATAAACAATAAAACGCCCTAGAGTTTAGATTGTGAGTGTTCCTATCTAAAGCTAGGATTTCCGGAATTACGAAGCATTGTGAGTGTTCCTTTGCAACGTTTTTCTACCCTATCAATCTATCTTGAGTCCAAGCACTTAGTTTAGACCTAAGATATAGATCATTTGAAAAGTATCATTCTTATGTTATTTTGACATTCCACATTGATAGTATTGTTTATTATATCATGATTAATTGGAATGTTAAAGTTATTTCTAAAGTTGATCAATAGTTATTAAAAAAGAAAGGTAAATCAGTTAAGTTGATTAGTTACTAAATCAACAATAACTGTATTTAGTGAATTTTTATTCACATGTTTAAAAAGGAGCAAATGAGCAAATACTTAGCCACTCAAAGTTAATGTGTGGTAAAGGAAGTTAGTTTAATTAAAGGACACGCAAATATTATTTTAGAATCACATTAAATCCAAGATAATTAATATGGTTTTTCTTGATTCTATGCATGCTTCTAAGTGTTGTGTGTGAGTCATAATATTGGTAAACCTGTGATGTGAATTTTGTTATAGACAAACGCCACTCACACAAAGAAACTTAGACTTCAAATTTGATAAAGCCACGCACCACAAATCTGAACTTCTAAGGCGAATAATTGATAGAATTTGATTAAAGCAAAGCACCCTCAAATCCTAAGAACTATCCTCACGTGAGATAAAGCAAAGCACCACTCACTCAATTCGAATTTCTCACAAGAAACTCTCAAAAACAAAAATCAACGATAATCGATCAATCATATGGCGGATTTTTGGAAGATTTTTGAAGTTTTGGGCAACGTTGTCAACGTGGATTTTGTGTTGTTTGACTTGTTCAACCTAAGGTTGTTATTCGGTATTTGGTGGTTAGTTGAGTTTGCAAAATATCTAAGATTTAGACTAGAAATCGATTACAAAATATATGATGCAAAGATATGTATCCGGTTTTGTTAGGATTTTCTTGTTATTCTAATCTTAGTTGTGTTATGCCATATTCTAAGGTAGTTAGGATATGTTTAGATTTCGAATATTATGTATGATATGTTTAGCCTATAAATAGGATGTAACAATACATCAATAAATTC
>PYUH01000171.1:47168-76301 GCA_016808085.1 Suaeda aralocaspica | reverse complement strand
TTTGCACCATATATTTTGTAATCTGATTTCTAGTCTAAATCTTAGATATTTTGCAAATCAAATCTAACCACCATATATCCGAATAACAACCTTAGGTTGACAAAGTCAAACAACACAAAATCCCGCGTTGACAACGTTGCCCAAAACTTCAAAAATCTTCCAAAAATCCCGCCATATGCATTGCTTGATTTCTCGTTGATTTTTTGTTGGACTTGCGATTTCAAGAACTTCAAGAAACTCTTAAAGATTCAATCTTTATTTCAAGAAACCTCCATTTTTGTGTTTCTCATACTTGATTCCATCAACCTTGACTTATAAACTAATCAAGAAAATAACAAAACACCATATGGTAAAACCCTATCAAATGACGTGGGAAGAAAACCCATATAGCTCAATACTTCTAAACTACTAACTATACTTGCTCTATATTTACGTGAACAAGCTTGTGCATGTCACCATGCACACGTAGAAATCCACCCTAGCCAACCCAAGAAGCCTTGTGTCTCCATAAGCCACTAACTCCCCCATGGTTGCTTCTTGCTTTCCACCTTCAATCAAACCCAAACCCTCGAAGTTTTGCACATTTATATCATTTATATGCGTATCAACCTGTTAATCACATAAAGTGAAAGAGGATTCACACAAAAACTCTTGGAACGTATATTCCTTGAATATGAACAATGGGGGAGTTATGGGTGTTATTGTAACTTCTAATTGGGGTACAAGACGTATTCTTTTATATTTTTAAATGTGTTGGAACTCCGTCACTATATGTGACATAGGTGATACCTTCTTGGAGTTGCTCCCAAGTTGGTGCCAAATAGGGCAATTGTTAAAAAAAAAGGAAACCTGTTCGATGTGAAATCCAAAGTTTAGATACGATAAATAATTTTATATGAGTTGAGTTTATGCATAGGTATGAATTGAAGAGATTTCAGCGGTAAGAAGTACGTCAGTTATTCTTTTCTTTAATTGTAATATTAATCATGTTTTGCATGGTCTATAGTATTATATACTCAACTTTTCTGATTGTGTGTGTTTGTGTGCATGGCTTTGTGTTTGACCTGGCCCTATGGCGACCGATTTCGACCGCGAGTAGCTGTCTAGAATAAAGAAAAAGCTACAGGTACAGGTGGGCATAATCAATCATGCTGGGTTGGAGTGTGAGCGCTTGTATTGTAGTTTTCTTAGTTTTGTGGACTTTTTAGTTATTTTTTTGTTGATGTTGACCTTTTGTTTTTCGAAGTTTAAAGTTTGTTTGGTTTTGAAGGGTCGTTCATACGGTCCCGTAGTGTAATAAAGATTTAATTTGGTTTTTCTTATGGTTTTGACTTTGGTTTTCTTTTGGGGTTATTTTGAGATTATTTTGAGTTTTAATTTGCTTTTTGGTTTTTAAAGACTTCCGCTGTAGTACTATGATAAAAGCCTTAGCCGTTATCACGGTGGCGATAATACTTTGGTTTTTCCAAGTTAAGTAGGGATTATATTTATGATTATTTATTATTGTTTTCTATTATATTTATATTATATTTTCGGAAATCTAAAGGAGGAAAGTTAGGAAATTCCAGGGTGTTACAAAGTGGTTACTAGAGCTTAGTTTTCGAAATAAAATAAATTTCTATTTTGGGGGTAACCTAAGTTTTATTTTGGAAAAAGGAATTTCTTATTTTAGAAAGTTGCTGGAAATGAATATTTTTCAAAAAATAGTAATTTCCAAAAATAGAAAGTTTTGAGAAATAAAAAGTTTTAAATCATTTACATGTGCTAGCATGTAAGGAATTCAGGTATGTCATTATATGTTATTGCTTTAATTACTTGTGGTGAGATTGGGTAGGAAGTTTGGGCATATGTAGGATATACTTTATTTTTTTTTCCTTCATGCATTTAAGTAAATGTTTTAAAATGTTGCTCATGTGGATAGTTATGTGTAGAAAAATTGTTTGTTAGCCACCTAACTTTTTTGTTGTGGAACTGTTTAGCTTGGTTTTGTTGTGTGGGGAGGATGTCGCATTAGTTTTAAGTGTCGTTGCAGGATGGTGGATAACGTGTCTAGTAAGAAAACATAGATGGGAAGTTTAGAGATGAAGGATTATGAAATTCCACCTCAGTATGTATGGAAGATTCATTTCTATACATGATACAAATATTGATCACAACTTCGAAGGTTTGATTGAAGCTACAAAGAAGGGTGCAACCATGGGGGAATTGATTGCTTATGGAGATTCAAGTCTAATGGGTGCATCTAAGGTTGGGATTTGCGTGTGCATTGTTACACAAATCTAGGTGGGCACGCAAATTAAGGGAAAGAAATGGTTGATAAGGGGAATAAGTTGGTTTTGCCTATGAGTTTTCTCCCACTTCACTTGATAGGGTTTTTTCTCATTTCAGGCATCGAGTCTTTTATTTCTTGTGGAGTCTTGATCATCATTTACAACCTTAAAGACATGGGAAATGACTCCTTAAAAGTTTCTTGATTAAAATATTGGACCTTGAAAGGTTTCTTGAAAATTTGAGGCAAATCTTGAAAATTGAGCAAAAATAGAACAAGCTTGGGCGAGATTTTTGACGATTTCTTGAAGATTTGGGCTCTTAGATTTTTTGTGTGGATTTGGTTGTAATATGCTGATTATCTTTTTTATTAGTTTGTTTGGGATAGAATCTTGTTAGATAGAGTTATTTAGATATGGTTGTAAAGATAAAAGCAAGTTGCATGGTGATGTGGCAAATCTTATCTTGAGTTTTGCAGGAGGCGTGTTTTTCTTGTGTTTTCACGAGATTTTTAGCTTCTTCTTTTAGGATTTTGGTTGATGATTATTCCTATAAATAGTCTTAAGGTTAGTTGTAAAAATCAGATTTTGAGAAGTGAATAAAAGTTTTATTTGTTTACTTGAAAACAAAATATCTGAAATTGTGAGAGTTGGTGGAAATTCCTTTAGACTCTTGTGTGTGGATTAAGCAGTGGCTTTGAGGGTGCTTAGGCTTTAATCAAAGACTAGTTAATTAACCTAAATTCAAGAATTTTTGTGGCTTAGCCTTTAGAAATTCGTGGATTTAGTCTTTGCCCTTGTGAGTTTTTGTATTCATACGAAAATTCACATCTACTTTGGTGCTCTCGTTGAGATGTTAAATCGACATATACTCAAGCACATTAATCATGGAGGATGGACAATATTCAAATAATAAGAAGGAAACTCCTTTTGAACAAGATAGGGAAATTCAAAGGGATAATGAAGTTAGAGAATTGCGCCACATGCTAGAAGGGCTCATGCAACTGTTAGTTCCAAGGAAAAAAGTTTGAAGAAATCTAATGAATTTGATGAATCTAGCTCAAGTTCTAGTGATGATGATTGTACTAGGGGCACACGAGAACCTAAGAAGATAATATACTCAATTTCAAGTGATGAAGATGATAGGAAGAGACACAAAAGACGAGATAAACAAAGGGATGATGATCGAAACTTAAAGTGGGACGTTTCTGAGTTCAATGGATGTTTAGACCCTGAAGTTTTTCTAGATTGGTTAAGGAGGAACGAAAGAGTGTTCACTTATAAGGAGTATGATGACTCTAAAGCTTTCAAAGTGGCGGAATTAAAGTTAACATCTTATGCTATTCTTTGGTATGAGGGCTTGCAAAGGAAGAGAAGAAAGGAGGGAAGATCTAAAATCAACTCTTGGCGCAATTTGAAGAATGAATTGAGGAAACGATTTTTTCCTCATGAATATGAGCAAAATAACTTCTTAACGATGCTCTCTTTGAAACAAAACTCTAAAAGTGTTGAGGAATACATCAATGAGTTCGAAAAGATGGTCATCATATGTGACATTGAAGAGAAGGAAGATCACTAGGTGGCTAGATTCGTTGCAAGATTGGATGAATCTATCAAAGATGAACGTAATAAGAGAAAATGGTAATGATGTAGTGAGGTAATTAGCTACTGTAGCTGAACAGTTAGCTGCAAGAGGAAATGGTAATGGAGGCGACACAGCTGGGAACTTTTCAAGAAAATTTTTCAAAGTAAGCCGCCTACATACCAAGGAGAACCCAACCCAACTGTTTTAGAGGGATGGCTTAGAGATTTCAACAAGTTGTTTGGTGCAGTTGAGTTTCAATAACAATTCAAGGTAAACCATGCAGTTTGCTACCTGAGAGGAGAAGTGGATCTTTAGTGGTCATAGAATATTGCTGTGATTAGAGCTTTGCCAGGTTTCAATTGAACTATGTTCCAAGAACAGATTCGTAACAAGTTTTACCCAATGTCTCTTCAAAAGCAGAAGGTTGATGAGTTTTTGGAGCTTAGGATGGGGAATATGTCAGTTACAGAGTACTACTCGAAGTTTATAGATTTATCTAGCTTTGCTAAGGAGGTTGTAGCAACGGAGAAACTGAAGGCTAGACTCTTTGAGAGAAGGTTGCCTATAGACATCTACAACTAGCCGGGCAAGTCTTTGAGACCTTGGATGAGTTGTATGGTAGAGCTGCACATTTGTATGCCTTAGACCAGAAGAAGAATGGAATTCTGAAAGAAGGTGAGATGAGGGAGAAAAGAAAGGATGGTGGAGGAAACTTTAACCAATAAGGGAGTCATGTAGGATTTTAGAAGCCTCGTTTCAAACAACAACTTTCAGGGAAATAAGGGAACTTTGGGAAGCCACACTTGTAAAAAAATAGCTTATTAGTATCGTTTTACACAGGATGCAATTGGAGGCGTAACAAATAGCCAATTCTATTTGTATCGTTTGTTAGAAATGATGGTAATAGCTTCTATTTGCATTGTTTCCATAAAAAAAACGATACAAATAGGTGGTCTATTCGTTTTTACAAAAAACAATCAAAATAGGTAGTCTATTTGTATCCTTTTTTTAAGAAACGATACTAATAGTGTTGTTTATAAAACAAATTTAAAATGATAATTTGGGCTCTATATCCACAATAAATAATATATATATATATATATGCATCCTCCCGCCATTACCCCTGTTCGATTCTGTATAGTTTACAATATTAATATAAATATTTCATTAACAAATTAAAAATTGTAAATGATTCATATATACAATACACTTTGTATTCTTATAGAAATATATTTTACAATGAAAGATTGGATAGATGTTTACGAAATAACTAAATTAAAAGTATGAACAATAATGTAATCAAATACATTTTTTATTTAATTAGGATTGGACAATAAGAAATTTAGTCTGAAGAACCTCGCCCATTGCTCGCGGACCTCATACAACTCTCCTTTGGTATACGGGGCATGATACGAATATCAATGAGCAAAACTTCGAGGGTTTGGGTTTGATTGAAGGTGGAAAACAAGAAGCAACCTTGGGGGAGTTAGTGGCTTATGGAGACACAAGGCTTCTTGGGTTGGCTAGGGTGGATTTTTACGTGTGCATGGTGACATGTACAAGCTTAATCACATAGTTTTCAAGCAATTATAAGTTAGTAGTTTAGAAATGTTGAGCTATATGGGTTTTCTTCCCACGTCATTTGATAGGGTTTTACCATATGGTGTTTTGTTATTTTCTTGATTAGTTTATGAGTCAAGGTTGATGGAATCAAGCATGGGAAACACAAAAATGGAGGTTTCTTGAAATAAAGATTGAATCTTGAAGAGTTTCTTGAAGTTCTTGAAATCGCAAGTCCAACAAAAATCAACGAGAAACAAAGCAAGTTATATGGCGGGATTTTTGAAAGATTTTTGAAGTTTTGGGCAACGTTGTCAACAAAGGTTTCCGTGTTGTTTGACTTGGTCAACTTGAGTTTGTTATTCGGATATATGGTCCTTAGAATAGATTCTCAAAATATCTAAGATTTAAACTAAAAATCAGATTACAAAATATACGGTGCAAATATTGTATCCGGTTTTGATAAGATTTTCTTGTTATCCTAATCTTAGTTTGTTATACCATATATCTAAGGTAGTTAGGATATGTTTAGGATTCTGAAATATTGTGTGATATGTTTAGCTATAAATAGGATGTAAAATACATCAATAAAATTCAGATTAACTTGATTGAAAAACAGTTTGTTTTCCGGTTTTTATTGTTTCACGAAGGAAACAAAATTTTGAGGGTTTCTTGTGAGAAATTCGTTTGAGTGAGTGGTGCTTTGTGCTTTATCTCACGTGAANTGCTTTGCTTTATCTCACGTGAGGATAGTTCTTAGGATTTGAGGGTGCTTTGCTTTAATCAAATTCTACTAATTATTCGCCTTAGAAGTTCAGATTTGTGGTGCGTGGCTTTATCAAATTTGAAGTCTAAGTTTCCTTTGTGTGAGTGGCGTTTGTCTATAACAAAATTCACATCAGGGCAGATCTTCCAATATAGTCCTTCAAAAGATTATATTGAAAATAAAACGATGTACGTATGGTATGTAAGATATTATTTTAAGAGAATCGGCTATAGAATCGGCTATAGAGCATTCACAATTGATACAACAGGTAATGAAGAAAGGGTACAATAGCTTCCCAATCTCTACATATGAATATGCTGCTACTGTCTAAACAAACATATTAAAAAAAGACATGACATGCTTTGCTAAAACTTCAAGCAGGAAAATCAATAATCTATTAAATCAGTGATTAATTAGAATGCGAATATCATTTTCAGCAGGCAATATAACTACTAAATTATGATGCATATTACAATGTACAACACGAAACAAATACGATAAATAGAACATGAATGATACCAGATGCACTCCTTAAGTCAGGGCGTAGCAAGTGTGCAACGGAGGCTAGGTCGACGCCCAGATGCAATGACACCAGGATATGATGCCAGATGTACAAGAGTTCCGACATCATGAAATGATGCAGGTAAAGAAGCTAGTCCATGGAAATGATCAACATAGTAACTTACAGAACTTGGAACGACTTTATACGAGAATTTAACAAATTAGTACAAGCTATGAAAAGGGAAAAAATCAGCATAATGTGTCAAACAAGAGACCGAATAAATTGGACAAAAGGCAAAGGAAATAGATGGATATAAGAGTCGGAAACAAAAATGGAGTGTTTATCCTCATGGATAAGGCCTTGGCAATAATGTAGTTAAGATCTTAGAAAGAGTGATAGGATTATCACCACTAAAATTTATTGGGGGACAAGGTCATGCAATTAAATAAGTGCTTATGCACCAAAAGTTGCATTTGGATAAGGCTGTTAAGGAAGAGTTTTTTAGAGGAGGTGGTGCAGCAAGTCCTTGGAGGAGTGAAGCTGACTACTGGTGGTGACCTCAACGGGCATGTATGTTCTATGAGGGTGGCTTCAAAAGCATACAGGGAGATTTTGGTGTTGAAAATAAAAATGAAGCAGGAAGAGATAATTATGACTTCACATTGGCTTACGACTACGGTATAATGAACATTAGATTTGAGAAAAATGATTACTCAGCTACTAACCTATAGAAGTCAAAATTATCCATCAAGTGAGTCAAATTGACTTCTTGCATGTAAGAATTAAGAAATGCTTGCAGAATATTCAATTGGTTGTAAAGTGATCTTTAGGGAGTGTGACAAACCAACACAGGTTGGGGGTAATAGATTTTCGAGGAAAGGGATATATAAGGTTAGTGGACCTTGAATTAAGCAGTAATAATTTAAAGGGATATATAACTTATTTTATTTTATTTTTTGTTAGAGAGAAAATGCAAAGCTTTTCCAGCTTATTGATTGGGGTCTACACATTTGAAAATTAAAGATGTGTGGAGGGTTAAGGAAAATTTTACAAAGCCATCATAAGGAATAGTAACATAATAAGTGAATCTTGCACAAGTTTAGTTCTAGATGAGAAGTCCGAGAAAACTCAACAAAGAAGAGCTTCACAAATTTAGCAGGAAGAGTTAGACACAAGTACAATATTTTGGACAATTTAATTCTTAGTTTTTACATATCATTATATGGTGCTATATATTTTGGGTTCAGCTGTTCAGGAAGTAAACATGAGTAGAGCTTGATTCAATTTTGTTTCATGTTATTTGTATGGATCTCTAAACCTATTGTATGTATCACTATGACAAACAGCTTTGCCTGGTTTACTGACCATCATGGTGGTGGTTGTGCAGAATGAGCATGATAAGATTCGGAACTATCCCAGCAGTTAGCTATTGAGAAAAGGCGAGCTGCAACATACAAAAGGCATCTTGAAATGGTGTTTGAGCACATTGATGAGCATAACCGGGGCCTTTCAACGAAGAATCAAGATGTTGATGAGCATAACCAGGGCCTGTGTCTAAAAGATTTTTTTTTTCTTTACATCGTTATTGTTTATAGAACAGCTATGAATTCATAAATCTGAACCTAACAATAATGTAACAATTCTGAGTACTGAACTATTATAAATTTATTACTGATGATAATTGTTGGCGTACCTATCATCAGCCCTGGTAATGTCTACATAACCCAAAATCAATGTCCGTTGTTGATTGCATAATACTATCTTAATCTATTATAGCACTGAATTCCGAATTGCAGTACTGCACATTAGATATGAGCCCTATAGTGATTTAATGCCATATATTTTCGTTTCGAAAAGCAATTTTCATGTCTTATTCATTTTATAGATTTTCAATGCAGTTAGAGAGTAAAATATTGAGGATGTAATTATTACCCATAACATGGTAAATTAGGACTTTGTGAGGAGGATTCTAAAGGGAAAAGCTAAAAAAAAGCTCCAAAAAAGATGGGGTCAATGAAAGTAGTCGCACATGATGATACATCTATCAAACTTGGGAGATGTTTCATTCACCTATATTAGTACGACAACATGCCATGTGAATTCCTGTTCTTGTTGACCTAAGCTCTCGGTTGATCCTTCAACTAAATTTTGATCTCACTAATAGTTTTAAGCTGACATTTTAAAAGTTCAAATCTTACTATATATGTATTTTCAAAGAACAACCTCCAAATACAATGAACAACAAAAGAATAAAAGGAAGTGGTGTTCATAACCACTTCCTCTACGAAACTTCACCAAATTCCCAAAAAACCTCCGTCTATGATTACTTGCATTCCAAAGACTAAATTAATTAATAAACAATAAATTAAATCATGACACAACTTACCTTAATTTGCTTCACATCACCCTTACATTCACCAACTTTCTTGACTATCTCATTCATGTACTTCATCACATAGTAGCCACAATCCATCCCACCGGTTTGTTGGGCGCACTAACAATATTGCAAAAAGTAGGTTAACAACAAGATACCTCTTGTGACCATTGTACCAAAAAAATTTCTATAGTATTTTCATATAAGAACAAAATAAAAGAGTCACACATATACCTCGACTCGTGTGACCTCCAAAACCATTTTAGAATTTTCTTTGACCCTTGCTCTATACGACTTGTAAGCACTGAAACAAAATGGAAGATGTAAAAGTTCTACCAAAATAAATCAACACTTGCCTCGATGTTGCAGAAGAAAGTGACATCAATAGACAGATTACCACGATACTAACAATGTTACTAAAAATTTGAAACATTGAGGGTTCATAATTACTTACAGGTCAAACACGTTTTCGCAGCTCAATTGACGAGGTGGTTGTTGTGTCAATGGCTCGAATATATAAATTATGTCGTCACATAAATCAATGGCAATGAGAATCCAGTGGTTGCTACCAAAATCAAAATACATGATCATTATATCCAAATATAAAAAGACATTGCATGCAAATACAAAAGTAAGAAAGAACTTGTTCATACTTTTCATTGTATGGGGCTAAAATTAGATTGGACTTCGAATTTTTCCTTTTTAGTTCGCTGTTGAAAGCGTGCTTCACATACTTGACTACATCGAAGAAACTTCTCTTACATTCTGCGCCAGATAATCTATTGGGACACAAGAAGGTTATCTGTCCCCCTTCAAACTTAGATATAAATTCAAAATAACATTCAAAATGACTAATAAATCTACAGTAGTTAACATTCAAAATATTTGAAAGAGTAAAACCCAACAATCATTTTTCGCAATCTTATAATGACAAGCCCCTATCCTTCTATAGTATTCACATAAGAGCAAATCCAACAGTCAAATGGAGCTAATCTAGACCCTTCAGGATTTTTTAGGAAATACATTTTTTGGCCAAACTGCTCAAAAGGAAAAGAACAATTATCTTCAACCTGCTACCCTTCTAGAGTTCAGCCATTACTCCTTAAGAGTTCTACAATAAAAGATAACTCAGTAAATTTATAACTACATCAAAGATAACTCAGTAAATCGACCCATATTCCACAGCAAAAACAATCACAACGAATTCGATTCAATGAACACCAGCATGACTTCAACACAGGCCACACCTATTTCTCACAAATCAATAGACATAGAATCAACACATTCTCAATAACACAACCAAATACATATCAAGCATTTTATAATAGAAATTTGAATACATATTAAAAGAAGCAGAAGGCACTCTTCCTCTTCTTCAGGTGTGAAATCATTAACGATCCCAAACATCTCCCTTACTTCCTCAACGGACAAGTTCTTCAATGAATCAGCCGCGCATTGAGACGTCAAACTCAGCAGGCTTCTGATTTCCAAACTAAATATGTCTTGATTAAAAAAGTTGCAAGGCTTAAAGTATATTGAGCCGATCTTACAATCCAAAATTATTTTTGCTCAACAAACCCTGAAATAATCAACAACTAAACTAAACAATAATGTGATAATAAATAAACGAAACATAAATTGAAAGAAGATGAAGACACCTGCCTGTCATTAATCTTGTTCCTACGACACTGCTCAGTTTGAATCACGAGTTTACTGAAATCACAAAATATTTAGACTGTTAAGTTACAATGATAAAACAGTTTAAGTCCCTGTGCAATCTTTCATCCTATATACCCCAAGGGCTATGGTAGTTTTTAAAATTCGAGTCCAACTTTAGTTCATATAATAATTATATTTGAGTTCTGTACCGACAGATATTGCACCAAACTATGAACCAAACAATTAATATGAAAATGCAATATAAGTCTATAACCCAACTTGAATACACAAGACTTGATTAAATGCGTCACACAGTCACCTTACTATAGAATCAAAAATTCAAAATAAACCAATTTCGACGAAATCAATAATGAAAAAGGTTAAGGACAGTATCAATGATATCTGATATAAGTAATTCAGACATTCATTAACTATATTACTATATGTATTACTATCAAATTACCCTAACACTAACCTTTATACTAGCTTAATATGCCAAAATGCAAGTATTTAAATAGCTAGGGTTTCAAATAAATTGTTAATTCCATTAATTCCCTTTTTATTGATTTCTGTTTAATATACAAGATAAAATCAGTAATTTGACTAACCAACTGACAGATACTGCACCGATGCATAATCATTGTCAACTGATAGAATAAATCTCCATAATACTACACAGATTAATACTGCACCGATGGATTAAAACTACCATACCATACCATACCATAAATCTCTATAATCTTTATAATGCATACCATACCATACACCATATTTCTGTTTGAGAAATATGAAAAAACTACAGTTTGAAATTAAAATTGAAAAAACTGGGTTTTCTTGTAAGTCAGCCAGGCTGTAACATCAAACATTATGATTGCACATTGCCCATGGATACTGCATTAAACATCACAACCAAAAAGCTTAGAATCAGTATCCAACAGATCAAAACTTAGAAAAACTTCACAAAAGCAATTTCAACATTTTAATCCAAACACAACACTGAAACATAACAAAACTAATTAAAGCCCTAGTTTATAGTGAGTGAAGGGAATGTTTAGTTAAAGTGATAACTGATAAGGTCCAACACAAACCTATGTTTTCAATCAAGCAAATAAAGTCCACATGTTTCAGGGGGAGTAAACATAAACTTATGAACTTGATCAGAATTACAAAATGTCAAAAAGGAAGCACCCAAGAATTAACAAAGAATTTTTTTTTTTTTGGATAAGGTGACTCTTATAAGTTAGTGCAAATTTTTAGCTTGCATCTGAAAATAACAAGTAGACTAGTAGAGAAGCAGATGCTAAAAGGAGGAAAGAACTGAAATCAAAGTGGTAAAGTGCATTAAGTATTTCGAATGTAACATTGTATTGCACTCTCAAATCAAATTCAACTAATTTACGCTGGTTTATATATATTACAAAATGTGACTTAGATAGATGTAAGCATTACTCTAGCTGACAAAATAGAAGAACATGAATTGAATTATAACATCAATAACACAACCATAAACAACCAAAGACACCAATCAAGTCAATAGCAATTTCTGATAGCAAGCGTCCAAATTTTCGAACACAGAAGGTACAGTTTGAACTTAAAACTACAATTTGAAATAACTGAAAAAACTATAGTTTGAACCCTAGCAACACAGTTTGAAATTAAAACTATAGATTATTCTGAGATTAAATTGAATCTGAACCCTAGCTTATAATTGAAATTGAAATTAAAATACCGCAGCAAAACAGTTCGAATCTGAACCCTAGCTTCGAGATTTAATGGCGAAGAAATTGAATGGCGTTGTTGGTGATTGCTAGCGTTTACTCCGGCGAGTTCGCCTTCACCGGCTGCTGTTACTCCAGTGATTTATCCGGTGACGACGTCTCCAGTTGATTCGCCGGCGGATTCTCCAGGAGATGCGAGTTGAGAAGTTGAGAGGTGAGAGTTGCGAGTTGGTGAGTGAGAAAATGAGAGGTTGAGAGTTGAGAGTTGAGAGGAAGAGATAGATAAGATTATACTTTTGCATTATTTTATTTTATTATTATCAATTCTATCGTTTTTTTTAAAAACGATACTAATGTGTTTCTATTAGTATCGTTTTTCAAAAAAACGACACTAATGTATTTTTATTAGTATCGTTTTTTGAGAAAACGATACTAATAGAAACACATTAGTGTCGTTTTGGCAAACAAATGATACTAATAGAAACACATTAGTCTCTTTGAACCCATCTTTTTTGGAGCTTTTTTTTAGCATTTCCCTTTAGAATCCTCCTCACAAAGTCCTAAATTACCATGTTATGGGTAATAATTACATCCTCAATATTTTACTCTCTAACTGCATTGAAAATCTATAAAATCAAAAAGACATGAAAATTGCTTTTCGAAACGAAAATATATGGCGTTAAATCACTATAGGGCTGATATCTAATGTGCATTACTGCAATTCGGAATTCAGTGCTATAATAGATTAAGATAGTATTATGCAATAAACAACGGACATTGATTTTGGGTTATGTAGACATTACGAGGGCTGATGATAGGGACGCCAACAATTATCATCAATAATAAATATATAATAGTTCAGTACTCAGAATTGTTATATTATTGTTAGGTTAAGATTTATGAATTCATAGCTGTTTTATAAACAATAATGATGTAAATAAAAAAAAATCTTTTAGACACAGGCCCTGGTTATGCTCATCAACATCTTGAATCTTCTTTGAAAGGCCCTGGTTATGCTCATCAATGTGCTCAAACACCATTTCAAGATGCCTTTGGTATGTTGCAGCTCGCCTTTTCTCAATAGCTAACTGTTGGGATAGTTCCGAATCTTATCATGCTCATTCTGCACAACCACCACCATGATGGTCAGTAAACCAGGCAAAGTTGTTTGTCATAGTGATACATACAATGGGTTTAGAGATCCATACAAATAACATGAAACAAAATTGAATTAAGCTCTACTCATGTTTACTTCCTGAACAACTAAACCCAAAATATATAGCACCATATAATGATATGCAAAAACTAAGAATTAAATTGTGCAAAATATTGTACTTGTGTCTAACTCTTCTTGCTAAATTTGTGAAGCTCGTCTCTGTTGAGTTTTCTCGGACTTCTTATCTAGAACTAAACTTGTGCAAGATTCACTTATTACGTTACTATTCCTTATGATGGCTTTGTAAAATGTTCCTTAACCCTCCACACATCTTTAATTTTCAAATGTGTAGACCCCAATCAATAAGCTGGAAAAGCTTTGCATTTTCTCTCTAACAAAAAATAAAATAAAATAAGTTATATATCCCTTTAAATTATTACTGCTTAATTCAAGGTCCACTAACCTTATATATCCCTTTCCTCGAAAATCTATTACCCCCAACCTGTGTTGGTTTGTCACACTCCCTAAAGATCACTTTACAACCAATTGAATATTCTGCAAGCATTTCTTAAGTCTTACATGCAAGAAGTCAATTTGACTCACTTGATGGATAATTTTGACTTCTATAGGTTAGTAGCTGAGTAATCATTTTTCTCAAATCTAATGTTCATTATACCGTAGTCGTAAGCCAATGTGAAGTCATAATTATCTCTTCCTGCTTCATTTTTATTTTCAACACCAAAATCTCCCTGTATGCTTTTGAAGCCACCCTCATAGAACATACATGCCCGTTGAGGTCACCACCAGTAGTCAGCTTCACTCCTCCAAGGACTTGCTGCACCACCTCCTCTAAAAAACTCTTCCTTAACAGCCTTATCCAAATGCAACTTTTGGTGCATAAGCACTTATTTAATTGCATGACCTTGTCCCCCAATAAATTTTAGTGGTGATAATCCTATCACTCTTTCTAAGATCTTAACTACATTATTGCCAAGGCCTTATCCATGAGGATAAACACTCCATTTTTGTTTCCGACTCTTATATCCATCTATTTCCTTTGCCTTTTGTCCAATTTATTCGGTCTCTTGTTTGTCACATTATGCTGATTTTTTCCCTTTTCATAGCCTGTACTAATTTGTTGAATTCTCGTATAAAGTCGTTCCAAGTTCTGTAACTTACTATATTGACCATTTCCATGGACTAGCTTCTTTACCTGCATCCTTTCATGATGTCGGAACTCTTGTACATCTGGCATCATATCCTGGTGTCATTGCATCTGGGCGTCAACCTAGCCACCGTTGCATAGTTGCTACGCCCTGACTTAATGAGTGCATCTGGTGTCATTCACGTTCTATTTATCGTATTTGTTTCCTGTTGTACATTGTAATATGCATCATAATTTAGTAGTTATATTGCCTGCTGAAAATGATATTCGCGTTCTAATTAATCACTGATTTAATAGATTATTAATTGTCGTGCTTGAAGTTTTAGCAAAGCATGTAATGCCTTTTTTTAATATGTTTGTTTAGACAGTAGCAGCATATTCATATGTAGAGATTGGGAAGCTATTGTACCCTTTCTTCATTACTTGTTGTATCAACTATGAATGCTCTATAGCTGATTCTATAGCCGATTCTCTTAACAATAATGTCTTACATACCTTACTTACATCGTTTTATTTTCAATATAATCTTTTAAAGGCCTGTATTGGAAGATCTGCCCCGTATACCAAAGAAGAGTTGGATGAGGTTCGCGAGCAATGGGCGAGGTTCTTCAGACTAAATTTCTTATTGTCCAATCCTAATTAAATAAAAAATGTATTTGATTACATTATTGTTTATACTTTTAATTTAGTTATTTCGTAAACATTAATCCAACCTGTCGTTGTAAAATATATTTATATAAGAATACAAAGTGTATTGTATATATGAATCGTTTACAATTTTTAATTTGTTAATGAAATATTTATATTAATATTGTAAACTATATAGAATCGAACAGGGGCAATGGCGGGAGGATGCATATATGTATTATTTATTGTGAATATAGAGCCTAAATTACCATTTTAAATTTGTTTTATAAACAACACTATTAGTATCGTTTGTTAAAAAAAAGGATACAAATAGACTACCTATTTGCATCGTTTTTTGTAAAAACGATGCAAGTAGAAGCTATTACCATCGTTTCAAACAAAAGATACAAATAGAATTGGTTATTTGTTACGCCTCCAATTGTATCGTGTGTAAAACGATACTAATAAGCTATTTTTTTACTAGTGACTAGTACTTTCTCTATTCACTCTCTTCCAGTTAAAGTTTTGTTTGATTCTGGTGCAACAAATTCTTTTGTATTCACTAAGATTTTAGAGAATTTAATGCTTGTTTCGGTAAAAGTAGATACAATAGATATGCCAATAGTGTTACCATCAGGACAAGAAGTACAGTGTTCGAGGAGATTTTCGGATGCTCCGATTGAATAGATTGAGTTGAATGTAAGGCTAACCTAATCAAGTTTGACTTGGGCGATTTAGAAGTGATCCTAGGGACGGATTGGTTGAGTGAGCATAAGGCTGAGATTTTGTGTGAGCCGTAGAAAATCCCGTTAGTTAATAAAGGAAAGAAGGTGAGTTATTGGATGGCAGGAAGGCCAACACATAACAAAAAAGTGTCAGTGATGAGGTTTGCTAGGTATGTGAATAGAGGTTTCCCAATTTACTTTAGTAGTGTGAGGGATGTAGATCATATTGAGTCTTCTAAGCCCGAGGACATTGAGGTAGTGAGGGATTTCATGGATGTGTTTCTGGAGGAGATTCCGGGAATGCCACCAAAGTGAGAAATCGACATCACCATAGACTTAGTTTCAGGAACAACGCCCATTTCCAAAGCACCATATAGTATGGTACCCGCGGAAATGAGTGAGTTGAAAGAGCAGTTGCAGGATTTGATGGAGAAGGGATACATTAGGACTTGTGCTTCACCTTGGGGAGCGTGATAGCCTATCATTGTGACTACCAAAGATTCCGACTAGGCTCACTAAGCTATTAACAAGGGCACGTAGGGTCGATTTCATGGGAAAAGGGATAATACAGAGTAAGTTGAACCTAGCAAATCAAGCCGAAAATGGGGGAAAGAATTGGTTTGTTGTCACAAATACTAAAATAAGATGGATTTAGTTTATAACTAAAGAGTCAAAGGTACGGGATCCACCGCTCACTTCTCACATGAAGGCGCGAATTTCTAGACCAAACTAAGCAAGGGGGAAAGGTTTAGGGGAAATCTTCTATGAGACATGTCTACTCTCTCGAGCTAGCATGACAAGTGGAACTAAGCACATGACCTATTCTCATAGCGCATACACAAAACGACTCCTAAGCCATAATTCTCGAAGACTAGTGACGTCCCATAATCCAAACACCTATTCTCATGGTATTTAAACAAGATACACATGGGGATTCTTCACTCAACTTCATCTCTCGATCCTCCAATTGAGAAACCTAAAACATCATCTAAGGTAGCGAACCTAAGACTACGTGATTCAAAACCCCATGTATGACCCTAGTCACCCCCAAGCTCGGTTTTTACTAAAAACCGCCTAAGTCATGAAATGAGTGAGGGTTTCATCAACACCAAAGCACAAGAATACTAACTATTAATATTTAAAACCAAATCAAAACTAGTAAACATCATGAAATGAAACAAACAAGGGAAGTAGTATTACTAGTGAGTACTTTACACAATTATAGCAAATAAGAAGTGAATTTAAGGACTAAAGAACAAGGGTTTGCTTAAGATGGATTATAGCAATAAAACAACAATTAGCTACATCATCAAAACAACTCAAAGCATGAAACTTGGAGGCTAAGTAACTTAAAAATTCAAGGTATGAACATAAATAAGCAAGAATTATAGGAGTTTAGAAGAGTTAATAGAAGCTTGATTTCATATAACAATATCCAAATTCCAAGTGCATAAATCTTTAGAGTACAACTTATGAAGAGCACAAAGCTTGAAGAACCAATTATAGAATTAACACTAATATTGTTGAAGTACAAAGATGATCTAGAAATAAACTTAAGAACAAGAATTTGTGTAAAACTTCCAAAGACTAAATCTAGGTCTAAGGTTTTTATGACTACAATTATTCTAGAGAGATTAGATAAAATACATGAGTAGAATACATCTTCCTATATCATTCTCCAAGTACAAAAACAAGTGGGCAAGTGGATAAAGAAGGAAGCAAAGTCGTAGTTTGCTGGAGGAGGTAGGGTTCGTTGCGGCCGCATAGTCTAGGGGTTGCGGCCGCAACCCTGACTCTGTACCATTCCTGAAGTTCTTTATCAAAATGCAAAGGTTCTCTTGGAAAAATGCCTTCAAGGAAGCTGCTTGGAAGTGCTGTCAGTCGCTGAGCAATGGCTAGCGATATCGTGAGCCAAACTCGCGATATCGCAAGTAGCCGAAGACAAAGGGAAAAACGTCTTGACCAAAATGCTTTTAAAACTCTAAGCCGAACTCGAACCAAATGAAAATACTTCGTAACTCATCATCCACTGTTACATAGGCTTCCGAATCAAATGGAACAAACCTAAAAAATTGAGATAACACGCAAAACAAGACAAAACAGGGTATATTGCAAAAAAAAAAAGGCAAGGGGACAGGTTGAATATGGAAAAATATGGAAAAATAGCGGAGAACTACATAAACTACGTACTAAAAAGCTATAGAAATATATACAAATAAACACTACATCAAACTCTTCCAAGATAGACCATTGCTTGTCTCAAGCAGTTTAAACTATGAAGAATAGGAGCAGTAAGGTGAATCCCTTAGCTGGGCAATTAGCATCGACTTCACAAAATCTCAATTGAACCAAAACTCAACTCATCAAGTAAAGTAGAAATGAAAGTTCACAAGCAAGAATTCAAATATAACCAAGAAGATGAAGGTGAACTTGCGTGCTTCAATCATAAACTTACCTTGTGCCCTTCCTTAACGCGATGACCGCGGAATATACTCCGTGAGGGAGTTTCATGAAGAACAAGAGCAAAGATGAGATAAGAAATGGTTAATTACTCACATCTCGCGTAAAGCATCCTCTTAATATTCTTGAAAAGTGACTATATCGATCAAGTAGCCTTTTGATGTGGCATGCCAAGTCAGCTACCACGTGTCAGCCACTGAGTTGACCACGTGTCCCTCTTTCTATTATAAAATGCTAACGTGGGATTGCCACATGGCATTGATGAGTCTGCCATGAGTGGACCCTACATAGCCACGTGTCATCCTACAACAGGACCGCGTGTCCCTGTTTCTATTATTAAATGAGTGGACCCTACATAGCCACATGGGATTGCCACGTGGCAGTGATGAGTCTGCCATGAGTGGGCCCACATGGCCACGTGTCATCTTTAGACTGGTCCATACGTGAATCATACATCACCACATGTCAAGCTCCTATTCACCGTTAGAAGAAGAGCCAAAACAAACCATTGGGCCTTGAAAGCCTAATGCTATAAGCCCATAAGGTAAATGAAGGAAGGGAATTAAGGCTAAGGACAAGTGTCGCGATCTCATTGGATAAGAAATTGTACTTGAGGCTATAAATAGCTCTCAAAATTCTGATAAAAAGTACACTCAGGATTAAGACAAAAACACATACTAAAAAGGGAAAACTTCTCTCTAAAATTTTTTACTTGTTGATTATTGTTCACTTACTCTCCTACAAATACTTACTTAAGCATCGGAGGGGGAAATAATCCGACAAGGATTATTGTCCCTTTTTTGCAGGTCCTTGGAGGGTACGTCAGCAGGAGACCAGTCCATTCACGCATCCAGTCTACGTCAGCGAAGTCCTCACAGTCCCTATCCCACCTCAATTGCTTTAGCAACAACATTTGGCGCCGTCTGTGGGGAGGGCTCCTAACAATGACTGGAAGCGGAATTCCTACTGAGGATGAGACCAGATACCTAGACCAGACTGACAATTACCAAACCGGGGAAGGTACTAGCTCACCAAGAAGAGCACAAGAACAAGCTGATTTTGGAAACCAACCTGTGACCATGAGTCAGCTCAAGAGTATCTTGGCTGGGTTCCAAGAGAACCTGGCGGAAACTCTACGGGAGTATTCCACCAAGAAAACTCAAGAGAAGGTTGAGACACAACACCCTTCATCTTCAAAGATGAAAGGTGTAATGATCGAGGAAGGCCAAGGCCAGGAGAGATTAACTTTCCATGAGAAAGTTGAGAAATTAAGAAAGGACCGAACTCCGCTGAAAACCCATTAGGGAGCAATGAAGAAGTACCCTGTCACTCCCAGATATAAAACTAAACGGGAGTTGGCAGGTAAAGAAGTTGGATGTAGCAAGACACAAACTGATGCTAGAGAACTCGTTGAGTTCAAGAAAGCCATAGCAAGTGATGCTCAGGAGTATCTGGAGCAAAAGAAATCATCCAGCAGAGATGCAAGAGAATATCTTGATGCCAAGAATGTCTCTAGTATGGATACAAGAGAATATTTGAAGGCTAAGAAGGCCTAGAGGGAAGGAGGTCGACCTAGTTCATCAGAAGAATCTTCAACTAGGGAGATGACTGACTCCCATCATGTCTCCTTGGATTAGGGAGAACATGCAAGTCTACGAGACATAATTCAGAAGAAGAAAGTTGATAAGGCCGATCAGTCCAGAAAATAAAAGATGATCAGGTATTGGGAGGATGTAGGCAAGTCAAATGATCCTTGCCGAGAGTCAACAAAGGCTGTCCGTAACCCTACGGGGGTTATTGGACAAAAGCCTAATAACACGATGATGGAATGGAAGACACCGTTCTCCATGTCCATCATGATGGCTCCACGTCCCAATAAGTTTAAAATGCCTCAAATTGAGCCATTTGATNGCCTCAAATTGAGCTATTTGACGGGACAACTGACCCGGAGGAGCATTTGGCTACCTACAAACATTTGATGTACTTTCAGGGTCCAGATGATGTAACCTGGTGCCGATACTTCCCGGCAACTCTGAAGGGAATTGCCCAGAATTGGTTCAATAGCCTCCCAGATCAATCAATAAACAACTTTCATGAATTGTGTACGATCTTTGTACATCATTTCTGATCTATATCTTAGGTCTAAACTAAGTGCTTGGACTCAAGATAGATTGATAGGGTAGAAAAACGTAGCAAAGGAACACTCACAATGCTTCGTAATTCCGGAAATCCTAGCTTTAGATAGGAGCACTCACAATCTAAACTCTAGGGCGTTTTATTGCTTATGTGAACACTCAACACAAACACTAAAACAATGGTGAATAATTGAAGCTTTTAACTCTCAAAATTATTCAGAAAACCTTGAAGAATTCCGTGCAAAATCCTCACACAAAATCACTCGTAAAACACAATGTGTATTTGTTTTTAAACTTGTAATCTGAATTTCATTATTGAAAACAATCGAGTATTTATAACAATATGACTACTAGATATTCTAATCTAACCAACTAATCCTAGACTTTAGCCCCATGCCAAGTAAATCTAGGAAAACAAGGAAAATCTCCTAACAAACACGGAAAATATGAATAAATAAAGTTGACTTGGTCAAACAACACGGAAAACACGGACAACCAAGTTGCCCAACAGACTTGTTCACCCGCCAAATCACCGCCATACTGAATAAGGTGTTTTTGCGCAATTTTGAAGGACTTCCATTTTCAAGAACTTCAAGAAACCTTTGAAGCTTCAATCTTTTTTCCAAGAAACCTCCATTTTTGTGTTTCCCATGCTTGATTCCATCAACCATGATCATAAAGACTCACTAAGAAATTCATAAAACATCACAAAACACCATATGGGAAAACCCTACCAAGTGGAGTGGGAAGAAAACCCATAGGCTCAACAACAAATCTATCCCTTAGTTAAACCAACGTCCCTAATGGCCTTAGACCATTATCCAAGCATCATTAGACTTAAGCAACAATGACCATGAGTCAAGCCAAGGCCATGGAACCCTAATCCACGCATACCATGAATCTCAAAACGACTCAATATTAGCTCTTTGTCTTCAATGCTTGAATCTGCTTCCTGATCATCCTCCCTTTCTTCAAAAGGAATTGTCCTCAATTCTTGAATCTGCTTATCATCTAAGTAAGGACTCAAATCCCCAATGTTGAAGGTGCTAGCCACGCCATATTCATCTCCAATGTCTAGCTTGTAAGCATTGTCACCATACTTCTCTAAAACCTTGAAAGGACCCTCTGCCCTAGGCATGAGCTTGTGCTTGCGTTTGCCAGGGAACCTTTCTTTTCTGAGGTGCACCCAAACCAAATCACCTGGATTGAAGGACCTAGGCTTGCGTCGTTTATTAGCATTCCTCTTGTACATCTCATTGACCTTCTCAATCCTTGCTTTGATTTGCGCATGTAACTTCATCATATTCTCAGCTTGCTTCTTTGCATCCTCATGTATATACTCATTCTTTGGGATATCAATTAGGTCTATAGGAACGTGCGGATTCACCCCATATACTACCTCAAATGGCGAGTGTTGAGTAGCATAAGTTGGAGTCCTATTGTATGCAAACTCTGCATGACACAACTTCACATCCCAATCTTTACCAGTCTTGCTTACCAATCCTCTCAACAATGATCCAATTGTTCTATTTGTAACCTCTGTTTGTCCGTCAGTTTGTGGGTGATGAGAGGTGCTAAATAAGAGCTTAGTACCTACCAATTTCCATAAACCTTTCCAAAAGTAGCTCAAAAACTTACTATCTCTATCAGAAACGATCGTTTTTGGTATGCCATGTAGCCTAACAATCTCCTTGAAGTATAGAGAAGCCACGCCAATTGCATCTTCAGTTTTATGACAAGCTATGAAGTGCGCCATCTTGGAAAACCTATCAACCACCACCATGATTGAATCCTTGCCTCTCTGTGTTCTAGGTAAGGCCACAATGAAATCCATGCTCACGTCTTCCCAAGGTCTCTGTGGAACTGGAAGTGGAGTATACAAACCCTTGTGAAACGTGCTCTTGGCTCTTTGACAAGTACCACAACGAGCAAGAATAGCATGTACATCACCAACCATCCTTGGCCAATAAAAATGTTCTTGCAACAATTCAACAGTTTTGTTTATGCCAAAGTGTCCAGCTAGTCCTCCCCCATGAGCTTCTCTTACCAATAGTTCACGAATTGCACACTTAGGTATGCAAAGTTTGTTTCCCTTGAATAAGAAACCTTCCACAATATTGTAATGGCTACTTGGATTTTGCGCACACTGGTGAAAAATGTCTCCAAAGTCCGAATCCTTCTCATAATATTCCTTGATGATTTCGAACCCTAAAACTCTAGAATCCACCATTGCAATCAAATTATGTCTCCTTGAAAGAGCATCCGCCACAACATTAGCCTTGCCTGCCTTATATTTTGCAGAAAAAGTAAAAGATTGTAAGAACTCAACCCACTTTGCGTGCCTTGCATTCAACTTCTGTTGGCTATTGATATGTCTCAATGAGTCATGATCAGAATGAAGAACAAAAGGTTGTGGACGCAAATAGTGACTCCAATGATCCAATGCCCTGATCATGGCATAGAACTCCTTGTCATATGTGGAATAGTTCAACTTTCCTCCACTCAACTTTTCACTAAAATAAGATACTGGCCTTCCTCCTTGTATGAGAACTGCGCCAATCCCTGTACCACTTGCATCACACTCAACTTCAAAAGGCTTAGTGAAATCAGGCAATGCTAGAATAGGTGCGTTACACATCTTGTCCTTCACCAATTCAAAGGCTTGTTGCGCTTGTCTAGTCCACTCAAACTTCCCTTGTTTCGTACATTCAGTTATAGGACTCATAATAGTGCTAAAATTTCGAATGAATCTCCTATAGAATGATGCTAAGCCATGGAAAGATCTCACTTGAGTAACTGTTGTTGGAACTGGCCATGATGCTATAGCTTCAACTTTCTGTGGATCTACCTTGATACCCTCATGTGAAACAATGTAGCCTAGAAAGCTAATCTCCTTTTGCATGAAATCACACTTCTCTAGCTTCCCATAGAGCTTTTGTTTCCTTAAAGTCTCAAACACTTGGCGCAAATGACCCATGTGTTCATCTTCGTTTTTGCTATACACCAATATGTCATCAAGGTAAACTACAACAAATTTACCAATGAAAGGACGCAATACCTCATTCATAAGTCTCATGAAAGTGCTAGGTGCATTCGTCAATCCAAAAGGCATGACCATCCATTCATACAACCCATGTTTGGTCTTGAAAGCAGTTTTCCATTCATCCCCTTCCCTCATACGTATTTGGTGATAACCACTACGTAAATCCACCTTTGAAAATAGCTTGGAACCACTCAATTCATCTAAGAGATCATCCAATCTAGGGATAGGAAACCTATACTTCACTGTGATGTGATTCACAGCTCTACTATCAATGCACATACGCCATGTTCCATCCTTCTTTGGAACCAACAACGTGGGAACTGCGCAAGGGCTCATGCTTTCCCTCACATATCCTCGTTCCATCAACTCGTCAATTTGTCTCTGTAACTCTTTTGTCTCCTCTGGGTTGCATCTATAAGGAGGCTTATTTGGGATAGGAGCTCCAGGGATCAAATCAATTTGATGTTCAATACCTCTTATTGGGGGTAATCCTTGAGGCAAATCTGCCGGAAACACATCCTCAAAATCACGAAGTAAGGCTCGTAATTTTGGGTGTTCAATTTCGTCAAAAGTCTTCACTTCCTTGGCTAGAAGTAGATACGCCACGTTTTGATCAATCATAACCCTTTCAAATTGTTTTCTAGTAGCAAATAACACCTTGTTGTCAACCTTGGTCGCCTCTTTGTGCCGTTTTCTGAGTTCACTAGGCGTAAGTGGAAACAAAGCCTTGGTCTTGCCATCCTTGACGACCTTGTATACATTAGTCTTACCATCATGCACAGTTTTTCGATCAAATTGCCAAGGTCTACCCAACAATATATCACACGCATCCATAGGCACAACATCACACAATACTTCATCATGATAGTTGCCAATTGCAAAATTAATCAAGGCTTGCTTACGGACCCTAACTTCATTGATATCATCTAACCACTTAAGTTTGTATGGTTTAGGGTGTCTCGTTGTTTTTAATTGCAACTTGTCCGTCAACTTTGATGATATAACATTAGCACAACTACCACCATCTATAATGAGGTTGCATTTAGTATCGTTTACCTTGCAACGAGTGTGAAAGATGTTTTCACGTTGATCCTCATCTACGGATTTTGAGTGCAATACCCTTCTAAGGACCAAATTGTTCTCATAAGGCTCCCCCTCTTGTTCCTCGTCACTTTCTGGGTGGCATTCTTCCATGTCACTCCCTTCTTCCTCAAGATTGTTATCCTCAAGGGCATCAATCTCTTGGATTTCACGAATTGTCAAAGTTCTCAAGGTTGGACAATCCTTTTTGTAGTGACCATAACCCTTGCACTTGAAACAAGTCACCTTAGGAACACCATCCTCCAAAGTTTCGGTCCTTTTGCCTTTATCCATACTAGAAGTTACGTTCTTCTTAGGTTCAGCCTTAGATTCATTAATTGATGAAGCACTAGAAGTCTTGAAGCTTTGATATGGCCTTGTGGTTGGTTTAGACACCCCACGCTTCCTTTGTTTTTCTAAGATCACCGCCGTTTTACTCACTTCATCAAAAGATAGATTTGGTTGCAATTCTATCTTGTCACGAATATCTAGATTTAAACCTCCAATGAAACGAGCAATCCTTTGTTCCTCCCTTTCTTCAATCTCACATTGCATAGTTAGCTTTTCAAAGTCGGCAATATAATCCTCCATGGTCTTCGTACCTTGTTTCAATGTAGCCAACTTAATGTATAAATCTTGTTGATAATTTGAAGGAACGAATCTTTTCCTTAGGATCTTCTTAAGTTTCTCCCAAGTTTCAATCTTGCTCTTGCCTTCACGTTGCCTATTCTTCTTAACTCCATTAAACCACATGGACGCATACTTAGACAACTTAGCCACGGCAATTTTATACTTCTTCTCCTCGTTGGTGCCTTTGAACTCAAAGTACCGTTCTAATGCAAGCTCCCATTCAAGGTAGGCCTCAACGTCACCTTGGCCATCAAATTCCCCAACTTCAAACTTCAAGCCACGATCATCATCTGGGGGTCTAAGGTTACCCCTCATACGAATCACTTCAGTAGATAATCCTAGGAACAAATCTTGAAGTTTTTTTGTTTGTTCCGCAAGTTGATTGAAAAGTTCGACGTTCACCGTCTCTTTTGACGAACTTCCTTCACTAGCCATGGGTTAAAATTGCAGCTCTGATACCACTTGATCTATATCTTAGGTCTAAACTAAGTGCTTGGACTCAAGATAGATTGATAGGGTAGAAAAACGTAGCAAAGGAACACTCACAATGCTTCGTAATTCCGGAAATCCTAGCTTTAGATAGGAACACTCACAATCTAAACTCTAGGGCGTTTTATTGCTTATGTGAACACTCAACACAAACACTAAAACAATGGTGAATAATTGAAGCTTTTAACTCTCAAAATTATTCGGAAACCTTGAAGAATTTTGTGCAAAACCCTCACACAAAATCACTCGTAAAACACAATGTGTATTTGTTTGTAAACTTGTAATCTGAATTTTATTGAATAAAACATGGGTATTTATAGTACAAATACCTTAGGACTCCTAAACAATCTTGGATAAACTCCCTAAACTATCTAGGAAATAAAACAACTCCTAAAGACACACTAATCCTAGTAAATCCGGCCTTCACAAGATAAACATACAACTTGATAAGTATGCCACCTCATTATTGTAAGTTGATCTTATCTTGCCTAACAACTCTATCAAACTAACTAATCAAGAAAATATCCTAACAACTTATCTAAATAACTATTTAACAAGATAATTATCAGATTTTAAACTATCAATTACAAGATAACTTGTTGCCCAAGAACTTGGAAAAATAGCAAAGTACTCGCCATTTTGAACGCCAACTTATACTCGCCAAGTGTTTGAACGCCATCTTACACTTGCCACTGTTGAACGCCAACTTATGCTTTGTCAATGCTGAATGCCAACTTATAAACCTTCCTTTCCAAGTGTTGAACGCCAAGTGAACGCCTAGCTAGACTTGAACGCCAAGTGAACGCCTAGCTAGCCTTGAACGCCAAGTGAACGCCTAGTGGCGTGTGGCCTTATTCAAGTATGAGTGTTATGCAACAATGACCATGAGCTAATCCAAAGCCATGTAGCCCAAATGAACGCCACCCTTGAATTTCAGAACGCCACCCTTGAATCTCAGGACGACTTAGAATCAACTCTTTCTCTTCAATGCTTGAATCTGCTTCCTGATCATCCTCCCTTTCTTCAAAAGGAATTGTCCTCAATTCTTGAATCTGCTTATCATCTAAGTAAGGACTCAAATCCCCAATGTTGAAGGTGCTAGCCACGCCATATTCATCTCCAATGTCTAGCTTGTAAGCATTGTCACCATACTTCTCTAGAACCTTGAAAGGACCCTCTGCCCTAGGCATGAGCTTGTGCTTGCGTTTGCCAGGGAACCTTTCTTTTCTGAGGTGCACCCAAACCAAATCACCTGGATTGAAGGACCTAGGTTTGCGTCGTTTATTAGCATTCCTCTTGTACATCTCATTGACCTTCTCAATCCTTGCTTTGATTTGCGCATGTAGCTTCATCATATTCTCAGCTTGCTTCTGTGCATCCTCATGTATATACTCATTCTTTGGAATATCAATTAGGTCTATAGGAACGTGCGGATTCACCCCATATACTACCTCAAATGGCGAGTGTTGAGTAGCATAAGTTGGAGTCCTATTGTATGCAAACTCTGCATGACACAACTTCACATCCCAATCTTTACCAGTCTTGCTTACCAATCCTCTCAACAATGATCCAATTGTTCTATTTGTAACCTCTGTTTGTCCGTCAGTTTGTGGGTGATGAGAGGTGCTAAATAAGAGCTTAGTACCTACCAATTTCCATAAACCTTTCCAAAAGTAGCTCAAAAACTTACTATCTCTATCAGAAACGATCGTTTTTGGTATGCCATGTAGCCTAACAATCTCCTTGAAGTATAGAGAAGCCACGCCAATTGCATCTTCAGTTTTATGACAAGCTATGAAGTGCGCCATCTTGGAAAACCTATCAACCACCACCATGATTGAATCCTTGCCTCTCTGTGTTCTAGGTAAGGCCACAATGAAATCCATGCTCACGTCTTCCCAAGGTCTCTGTGGCACTGGAAGTGGAGTATACAAACCCTTGTGAAACGTGCTCTTGGCTCTTTGACAAGTACCACAACGAGCAAGAATAGCATGTACATCACCAACCATCCTTGGCCAATAAAAATGTTCTTGCAACAATTCAACAGTTTTGTTTATGCCAAAGTGTCCAGCTAGTCCTCCCCCATGAGCTTCTCTTACCAATAGTTCACGAATTGCACACTTAGGTATGCAAAGTTTGTTTCCCTTGAATAAGAAACCTTCCACAATATTGTAATGGCTACTTGGATTTTGCGCACACTGGTGAAAAATGTCTCCAAAGTCCGAATCCTTCTCATAATATTCCTTGATGATTTCGAACCCTAAAACTCTAGAATCCACCATTGCAATCAAATTATGTCTCCTTGAAAGAGCATCCGCCACAACATTAGCCTTGCCTGCCTTATATTTTGCAGAAAAAGTAAAAGATTGTAAGAACTCAACCCACTTTGCGTGCCTTGCATTCAACTTCTGTTGGCTATTGATATGTCTCAATGAGTCATGATCAGAATGAAGAACAAAAGGTTGTGGACGCAAATAGTGACTCCAATGATCCAATGCCCTGATCATGGCATAGAACTCCTTGTTATATGTGGAATAGTTCAACTTTCCTCCACTCAACTTTTCACTAAAATAAGACACTAGTCTTCTTCCTTGTATGAGAACTGTGCCAATCCCTGTACCACTTGCATCACACTCAACTTCAAAAGGCTTAGTGAAATCAGGCAATGCTAGAATAGGTGCGTTACACATCTTGTCCTTCACCAATTCAAAGGCTTGTTGCGCTTGTCTAGTCCACTCAAACTTCCCTTGTTTCGTACATTCAGTTATAGGACTCATAATAGTGCTAAAATTTCGAATGAATCTCCTATAGAATGATGCTAAGCCATGGAAAGATCTCACTTGAGTAACTGTTGTTGGAACTAGCCATGATGCTATAGCTTCAACTTTCTGTGGATCTACCTTGATACCCTCATGTGAAACAATGTAGCCTAGAAAGCTAATCTCCTTTTGCATGAAATCACACTTCTCTAGCTTCCCATAGAGCTTTTGTTTCCTTAAAGTCTCAAACACTTGGCGCAAGTGACCCATGTGTTCATCTTCGTTTTTGCTATACACCAATATATCATCAAGGTAAACTACAACAAATTTACCAATGAAAGGGCGTAATACCTCATTCATAAGTCTCATGAAAGTGCTAGGTGCATTCGTTAATCCAAAAGGCACGACCATCCATTCATACAACCCATGTTTG
>PYUH01000171.1:0-47143 GCA_016808085.1 Suaeda aralocaspica | reverse complement strand
GTCTGGAAGCAGTTTTCCATTCATCCCCTTCCCTCATACTATTGGTGATAACCACTACGTAAATCCACCTTGAAAATAGCTTGAAACCACTCAATTCATCTAAAGGTCATCCAATCTAGGGATAGGAAACCTTACTTCACTGTGATGGTGATCACAGCCCTACTATCATGCACATTACGCCATGTTCATCCTTCTTTGGAACCAACAACGTGGGAACTGCGCAAGGCTTCATGCTTTCCCTCACATCCTCATTCCATCAACGCGTCAATTTGTCTCTGTACTCTTTTGTCTCCTCTGGTTTGCATCTATAAGGAGGCTTATTTGGGATAGGAGCTCCAGGGATCAAATCAATTTGATGTTCAATACCTCTTATTGGGGGTAACCTTGAGGCAAATCTGCCGGAAACATCCTAAATCACAAGTAAGACTCGTAATTTTGGGTGTTCAACTTCGTCAGAATCTTCACTTCCTTGGCTAAAGTAGATACGCCACGTTTTGAATCATCATAACCCTTTCAAATTGTTTTCTAGTAGCAAATAACACCTTGTTATCAACCTTGGTCGCCTCCTTGTGCCGTTTTCTGAGTTCCTAGGCGTAAGTGGAAACAAAGCCTGGGTTTTTCCATCCTTGACACCTTGTATACGTTAGTCTTACATCATCACAGTTTTTCGATCAAATTGCCAAGGTTTACCCCACAATATTCACCACGCATCCATGGCACAACATCACAACATACTTCATCATGATAGTTGCCAATTGTAAAATAATCAAGGCTTGCTTACGGACCCTAACTTCATTGATATCATCTAACCACTTAAGTTTGTATGGCTTAGGGTGTCCTGTTGTTTTTAATTGCAACTTGTCCGTCAACTTTGATGATATAACATTAGCACAACTACCACCATCTATACGAGGTTGCACTTAGTATCGTTTACCTTGCACAAGTGTGAAAGATGTTTTCACGTTGATCCTCATCTACGGATTTTGAGTGCAAGACCCTTCTAAGGACCAAGTGTTTTTTATAAGGCTCCCCCTCTTGTTCCTCGTCGCTTTCTGGGTGGCATTCTTCCATGTACACTCCCTTCTTCCTCTCAAGATGTTATCCTCAAGGGCATCAATCTCGTGATTTCACGAATTGTCAAAGTTCGTGAAGGTTGGACAGTCCTTTTGTAGTGACCATAACCTTTGCACTTGAAACAAGTCACCTTAGGACACCATCCTCCAATTTCGGTCTTTTTGCCTTTATCCAACTAGAAGTCACGTTCTTTCTAGCTCAACCTTGATTCATTACTTGATGAAGCACTAGAAGTCTTGAAGCCTTGATTTGGCCTCGTGGTTGGTTTAAGACACTCCATGCTTCCTTTGTTTTTCAAAGATCACCGCCGTTTTACTCACTTCATCAAAAGATAGATTTGGTTGCAAATTCTATCTTGTCACGAATTCTAGGTTTAAACCTCCAATGAAACGAGCAATCCTTGGTTCCCCCTTTCTTCAATCTCACATTGCATAGTTAGCTTTCAAAGTCGGCAATATAATCCTCCATGGTCTTCGTACCTTCTTCAATTTAGCCAACTTAATGTTAAATCTTGTTGATAATTTGAAGAACGAATCTTTTCCTAGGATCTTCTTAAGCTTCTCCCAAGTTTTCAATTTTGCTCTTGCTTCACGTTGCCTTTCTTCTTAACTCCATTAAACCACATGGACGCATACTTAACAATTTTGCCATGAAAATTTTAACTTCTTCTCCTCGTTGGTGCCCTTGAACTCAAAGTACCGTTCTAATGCAAGCTCCCATTCAAGGTAGGCCTCAACGTCACTTGGCCATCAAATTCCCCAACTTCAAACTTCAAACCACGATCATCATCTGGGGGTCGAAGGTTACCCCTCATACAATCACTTCAGTAGATATCCTAGGAACAAATCTTGAAGTTTTTTTGTTTGTTCCGCAAGTTGATTGGAAAGTTCGACGTTCACCGTCTCTTTTGACGAACTTCCTTCACTAGCCATGGGTTAAAATTGCAGCTCTGATACCACTTGATCTATATCTTAGGTCTAAACTAAGTGCTTGGACTCAAGATAGATTGATAGGGTAAAAAACGTAGCAAGGAACACTCACATGCTTCGTAATTCCAATCCTAGCTTTAGATAGGAGCACTCACAATCAAACTCTAGGCGTTTTATGCTTATGTGAACACTCACACAAACCCTAAACAATGGTGAATAATTGAAGCTTACCTCTCAAATTATTCAGAAAACTTGAAGAATTCCGTCAAATCCTCACACAAAGTCACTCGTAAAACACAATGTGTATTTGTTTTAAACTTGTAATCTGAATTTCATTATGAAAACAATCGAGTATTTATAAAAATATGACTACTAATATTTCAATCTAACCAACTAATCCTAGACTTTAGCCCCATGCCAGTAAATCTAGGAAACAAGAAAATCCCTAACAAACAACGAAAATTGCACAAATACAAAAACCGACCTAGTTTAGGATTCCTAAAAGATATGCCAGAATCTTGTTCCTTTTCCGACCAAATTCCGTAATCCAACCTAAGGAACGAACTACAATTTGAATAAATAAAGTTGACTTGGTCAAACAACACGGAAAACACGGACAACCAAGTTTCCCAACAGACTTGTTCACCCGCCAAATCACCCGCCATACTGATAAGGTGTTTATGCGCAATTTTGAAGGACTTCCATTTTCAAGAACTTCAAGAAACCTTTGAAGCTTCAATCTTTTTTCCAAGAAACCCACATTTGTGTTTCCCATGCTTGATTCCATCAACCATATCATAAAGACTCACTAAGAAATTCATAACCATCACAAACACCATATGGGAAAGGAAAATTCTACAAATAATCCCAACTATGGGCGTTCACCTAATAAAAGACTGAACTTTGATTAATCCAAAAATGGACCCAACTTTCATACCCATTTTCCAATTTTGGACCCTCTTAAATTTTAACTTGTAAAATCAAGTAAATCTTGCTATTATTCGGTTTTTGCTTAAGCAAGACCACCTGAAACCACCACCACAACATCCCGTCCACCCAAACCTCCAAATTTAAGAAAAAACCGGATAATTAACAAGATTTACTTGGTTTATAGATTAAAATTCAGGGAGGGTCCAAATTGGAAAATGAGCATGAAGTGGGTCCATTTTTGGATTAATCAAAGTTCGGTCTTTATTAGGTGACACGCCATATTTTGGAGTATTTTTATGAATTTTTCCTATGGGAAACCCTACCAAGTGGAGTGGGAAGAAAACCCATAGCTCAACAACAAATCTATCCCTTAGCTAAACCAACGTCCCTAATGGCCTTAGACCATTATCCAAGCATCATTAGACTTAAGCAACAATGACCATGAGTCAAGCCAAGGCCATGGAACCCTAATCCACGCATACCATGAATCTCAAAACGACTCAATATTACTCTTTGTCTTCAATGCTTGAATCTGCTTCCTGATCATCCTCCCTTTCTTCAAGGAATTGTCCTCAATTCTGAATCTGCTTATCATCTAAGTAAGGACTCAAATCCCCAATGTTGAAGGTGCTACCACGCCATATTCATCTCCAATGCCTAGCTTATAAGCATTGTCACCATACTTCTCTAAAACCTTGAAAGGACCCTCTCCTAGGCTTAGCTTGTGCTTGCATTTGCCAGGGAACCTTCTTTTTCTGAGGTGCACCCAAACCAAATCACCTGGATTGAAGCGTAGGCTTGCGTTGTTTATTAGCATTCCTCTGTACACTCATTGACCTTCTCAATCCTTGCTTTGATTTGCGCATGTAACTTCATCATATTCTCAGCTTGCTTCTTTGCATCCTCATGTATATACTCTTCTTTGGGATATCAATCAGGTATATAGGAACGTGCGGATTCACCCCATAACTACCTCAAAGATCTCTATTCGTTTTCAAGGAAATTCGTAACAAAGTTGAGATTGATGATCCACCACCTCTAAAAGTGCCAAGGAAGATAGGACTCAAGTTAATTTTGCCACTTTCACAAAGATACGGGGCATCATACTAATGATTGCTTCAATCTTAAGAGAACCCTTGAATCTCTCACCATCAAGGGCAAATTTGACAACACCTGATCAATCCCAAGATAAGAACTCCAAACAGAAGATGGAATTCAAGCTAGTGACCCTAAAGATGGTACGGAGACTGAAGAGGATGTGTGTACGTCATCTCCGGTGGTTTGCAGTTGGGGCGACCAACCCTTCGAGGGAACAAAGAGTACTACGAAGTCTCTCTCAAGAAGGGTCACCGGAGATGGGGCATGATGCTAAGGTCAAATTCCCAAAAGTAATGATCAGTGATAAAGACGAGGCAATGTTCATACACCACACGATGATCCCTTGGTGGTGGAACTGAAAGTGGGCAATTGAGGGTCAAGCAATATTGATAGACACTAGGACTCATCTGATATCATTAGTTATACTTGCCTCAAAAAATTGAAGTATGATGTGTCTACCTTGGAACCATCCATCATCCGATTATTAGTTTCGGAGGAGGAGTAATCAACCCATTGGGTACTGTCCTCCTACCAGTAAGGATAGGGGAAAAGGAATGCGCTAGGAACATGGTCGTCAAGTTCCTGGTGGTCAAAGAACTGTCGCTTATAATATAATTATGGACGCCAACCTTGAACGCCTTCAGGGCAGTAATGTTACACATCTCATGCTCATGAGTATGAGTGTAACAATGGGTCTGTCGGAACTCTTCGTGGGGATCAACAAATGGCCCGAGAATGTTATATCACCACTCTTAGCCTACTGCTTGGGTTGAAGAAGTGGAAGAGCCAACGAAGAAAAGGAAGGCTGAGGGAATGGCTAAAAATGAACTGATGGCCATCCTATTTGAGTCAAGTAACTCGACCTTAGCCAGTTGGTGAACACGAAGATTTCGTTCTTGACGAAGTCAACCTAACTGAACAGTCGGGTAGGCCAGGCCCCAGACACATGTTGGGGCAGAGATGAGGAAGTTGTTGAGAGAGTTCAGGATGTCTTTGCATATGAGGGGGGGAGATGCTAGGCATTGACCCGAGCATAGCTACATAAGCTGAATGTTAAGCCTGATGCTAAGCCAATTCGTCAGAAGAAGAGAAATTTGGGCGAACTTCCCATAGGAGGCGGCGGAGAGAAGTGAATAAGCTTGGAGCGGGATTCATAAGGCCATGCCAGTATCCTGACTGGGTGGCTAATGTAGTCTTGGTTCCAAAGCCAAATGGTACCATGATGATGTGTGTTGATTATACCGATCTCGACAAGGTCTGTCCAAAGGATAGCTTTCCTTGCTAAAGATCGACCGATTGTTTTGATTCAACGTAGGGCATACACTGTTGAGTTTTATGGATGTTTACTCCAGGATTTCACCAAATTCCTCTATGGGAGAAGATCAAGAAAAACAGCTTTTCTAACTGAAAAGGGCCTATATTGCTATACAAGGATGCCATTGGTCTTAAAAATGCCCACCTTCCAACGTTTGGTAAATGATGTTTTCAAAAACCAGTTGGACGGAACATTGAGCATACATCGATGATATGATTGTCAAGCAAGGAGATGAAAGATCATGTGGCAGACTTAAAGAAACCTTTGAAACATTGAGGAGATATAAGATAGTTAAACCCAAAGAAGTGTGTTTTTGGGGTAACTTCTGGAAAATTTTGGGTTTTCTTGTGGATGAACAAGGGATCGAAGTTAATTAATCCAAACAAAGTCAAGTGGTTCTGGATATGACCTCTCCGCGGAACGTTAAAGAGTGCACAAACTCACCGGATGCCTAGCTGCTCTTGGTAGATTCCTATCAAGGGCAGGTGATAAATGCCATTATTTCTTTGATACGATCAAGAGAAAGGCAAAGGCAGGCAGGGCAGTCCTCAGTTTGAATGCACGGAGGAAGCCGAGCCAATCTCATTCATTTGAAGGAACACTTACATACTCTCCCAAGATTGATCAGTCCCATTGAAAGAGAAACTTTATTTATTTACTTGGCAGTATCAACCATGCACTCTCAGCCGTTCTGTTGCTGAGAAATGGGGTCCAATATCCGGTATATTTGTGAGTCACGTACTTCAAAATGCTGAGATCAGATATGCTCTGATTGAAATTTTGGACTTGCATTGTTCATGGCAAGCCGGAAGTTGGAGACCCTATTTTCTTTCTCATAAAATCGTTGTATATACTGATCAACTCTCAAGAAAGCTTTGTCCAAGGAACATCGGGAGGATGCTCAAGTGGGCTTTGGAAATGGACTCATTTGACATTACTTTCGACACCAGGAAAGCTATCAAGGGCCAATCTTTCGCCGATTTTATAGTTGAAATGAAACAGGCCACCTATTGAGAAACCAAGTATTGATTACTGAACCTTATATGTTATGGCTCTCCACTCAGAATGGAGTGGGGTAGGTTTTATTTTTAGGTCGCCTGAGGGGGACATCTACGAGTATGCGATAATTCAATTCCAAACTCAATAATGAGGCTGAGTACGAAGCTTTGATTGCCGGGGTCAAACTGTGTAAAGCCGCTGCGGCAAAAAGATAGAAGCAAGGTCGGACTCTCAGCTCATCGTGAGTCAATACTTGGAGGACTATGAGGCTAGAGATGCTAGCATGGCCAAATATTTGAATACTTCAAGAGAAGTGAAGGTCTAGACAAGTTTGAAATCATGCAAATTCCAATGTCTGAGAACAATCAAGCTGATGCTCTTTCGAATTAGCAAGCTCTACAGTTGGGCAGAATCCCGAAGAGTTTTTTGGGAAATTAAAGAGAAAAGAAGCATAAGAGGTGAGGTTAACTTCATCAGTCGAGGAAGTTCTTGGATGGATGAGATATTATTGACTTACAAACCAATGGAACCTTGCCAAACAATCCACAACAGCAAATATGTAAAGCCAGAGATGCATGGTTTGTTTTATGGCAAGGAAATTATACAAGAAGTCTTTTACTCACCCCTATTAAAGTGCATCACCCCAAAAAAGGAAAGGAGATTCTTGAAGATATCCATGAAGATTTTTGTGGCTCTCATATAGGGAACCACTCAATTCATCTAAGAGGTCATCCAATCTAGGGATAGGAAACCTATACTTCACTGTGATGTGATTCACAGCCCTACTATCAATGCACATACGCCATGTTCCATCCTTCTTTGAAACCAACAACGTGGGAACTGCGCAAGGGCTCATGCTTTCCCTCACATATCCTCGTTCCATCAACTCGTCAATTTGTCTCTGTAACTCTTTTGTCTCCTCTGGGTTGCATCTATAAGGAGGCTTATTTGGGATAGGAGCTCCAGGGATCAAATCAATTTGATGTTCAATACCTCTTATTGGGGGTAATCCTTGAGGCAAATCTGCCGGGAACACATCCTTAAAATCACGAAGTAAGACTCGTAATTTTGGGTGTTCAACTTCGTCAAAAGTCTTCACTTCCTTGGCTAGAAGTAGATACGCCACGTTTTGATCAATCATAACCCTTTCAAATTGTTTTCTAGTAGCAAATAACACCTTGTTATCAACCTTGGTCGCCTCCTTGTGCCGTTTTCTGAGTTCACTAGGCGTAAGTGGAAACAAAGCCTTGGTTTTTCCATCCTTGACGACCTTGTATACGTTAGTCTTACCATCATGCACAGTTTTTCGATCAAATTGCCAAGGTCTACCCAACAATATATCACACGCATCCATAGGCACAACATCACACAATACTTCATCATGATAGTTGCCAATTGCAAAATTAATCAAGGCTTGCTTACGGACCCTAACTTCATTGATATCATCTAACCACTTAAGTTTGTATGGCTTAGGGTGTCCTGTTGTTTTTAATTGCAACTTGTCCGTCAACTTTGATGATATAACATTAGCACAACTACCACCATCTATAACGAGGTTGCACTTAGTATCGTTTACCTTGCAACAAGTGTGAAAGATGTTTTCACGTTGATCCTCATCTACGGATTTTGAGTGCAAGACCCTTCTAAGGACCAAGTGTTTTTATAAGGCTCCCCCTCTTGTTCCTCGTCGCTTTCTGGGTGGCATTCTTCCATGTCACTCCCTTCTTCCTCAAGATTGTTATCCTCAAGGGCATCAATCTCTTGGATTTCACGAATTGTCAAAGTTCTGAAGGTTGGACAGTCCTNGTTGGACAATCCTTTTTGTAGTGACCATAACCCTTGCACTTGAAACAAGTCACCTTAGGAACACCATCCTCCAAAGTTTCGGTCTTTTTGCCTTTATCCATACTAGAAGTCACGTTCTTCTTAGGCTCAACCTTAGATTCATTACTTGATGAAGCACTAGAAGTCTTGAAGCCTTGATTTGGCCTCGTGGTTGGTTTAGACACTCCATGCTTCCTTTGTTTTTCAAAGATCACCGCCGTTTTACTCACTTCATCAAAAGATAGATTTGGTTGCAATTCTATCTTGTCACGAATATCTAGGTTTAAACCTCCAATGAAACGAGCAATCCTTTGTTTCCTCCCTTTCTGTCAATCTCCACATTGCATAGTTAACTTTTCAAAGTCGGCAATATAATCCTCCATGGTCTTCGTACCTTGCTTCAATGTAGCCAACTTAATGTATAAATGTTGTTGATAATTTGAAGGAACGAATCTTTTCCTTAGGATCTTCTTAAGCTTCTCCCAAGTTTCAATTTTGCTCTTGCCTTCACGTTGCCTATTCTTCTTAACTCCATTAAACCACATGGACGCATACTTAGACAATTTTGCCATGAAAATTTTATACTTCTTCTCCTTGTTGGTGCCCTTGAACTCAAAGTACCGTTCTAATGCAAGCTCCCATTCAAGGTAGGCCTCAACGTCACCTTGGCCATCAAATTCCCCAACTTCAAACTTCAAACCACGATCATCATCTGGGGGTCTAAGGTTACCCCTCATACGAATCACTCAATAGATAATCCTAGGAACAATCTTGAAGTTTTTTTGTTTGTTCCGCAAGTTGATTGGAAAGTTCGACGTTCACCGTCTCTTTGACGAACTTCCTTCACTAGCCATGGGTTAAAATTGCAGCTCTGATACCACTTGATCTATATCTTAGGTCTAAACTAATTGCTTGGACTCAAGATAGATTGATAGGTAAGAAAACGTAGCAAAGGAACTCACATGCTTCGTAATTCAAATCCTAGCTTTAGATGGAGCACTCACAATCAAACTCTAGGGCGTTTTATTGCTATGTGAACACTCAACACAAACACTAACAAGGTTGAATAATTGAAGCTTTTAACTCTCAAATTATTCAGAAAACCTTGAAGAATTCCGTGCAAAATCCTACACACAAGTCACTCTAAAACACAATGTGTATTTGTTTTAAACTTGTAATCTGAATTTCATTATTGAAAACAATCGAGTATTTAAAAATTGACTACTAGTAATTCTAATCTAACCAACTAATCCTAGACTTTAGCCCCATGCCAAGTAAATCTAGGAAAACAAGGAAAATCTCCTAACAAACACGGAAAATATGCCTAAACCGACCTAGTTTAGGATTCCTAAAAGATATGCCAGAATCTTGTTCCTTTTCCGACCAAATTCCGTAATCCAACCTAAGGAACGAACTACAATTTAAATAAATAAAGTTGACTTGGTCAAACAACACGGAAAACACGGACAACCAAGTTTCCCAACAGACTTGTTCACCCGCCAAATCACCGCCATACTGAATAAGGTGTTTATGCGCAATTTTGAAGGACTTCCATTTTCAAGAACTTCAAGAAACCTTTGAAGCTTCAATCTTTTTTTCAAGAAACCTCCATTTTTGTGTTTCCCATGCTTGATTCCATCAACCATGATCATAAAGACTCACTAAGAAATTCATAAAACATCACAAAACACCATATGGGNTTCTTCCCACTCCACTTGGTAGGGTTTTCCCATAGGAAAAATTCATAAAAATAATCCCAACTATGGGCGTTCACCTAATAAAAGACTGAACTTTGATTAATCCAAAAATGGACCCAACTTTCATACCCATTTTCCAATTTTGGACCCTCTTAAATTTTAACTTGTAAAATCAAGTAAATCTTGCTAATTATTCGGTTTTTGCTTAAGCAAGACCACCTGAAACCACCACCACAATCATCCCGTCCACCCGAAACCTCCAAATGTTAAGAAAAAACCGGATAATTAACAAGATTTACTTGGTTTTATAGATTAAAATTCAGGGAGGGTCCAAAATTGGAAAATGAGCATGAAAGTTGGGTCCATTTTTGGATTAATCAAAGTTCGGTCTTTTATTAGGTGAACGCCCATAGTTGGGATTATTTTTATGAATTTTTCCTATGGGAAAACCCTACCAAGTGGAGTGGGAAGAAAACCCATAGGCTCAACAACAAATCTATCCCTTAGCTAAACCAACGTCCCTAATGGCCTTAGACCATTATCCAAGCATCATTAGACTTAAGCAACAATGACCATGAGTCAAGCCAAGGCCATGGAACCCTAATCCACGCATACCATGAATCTCAAAACGACTCAATATTAGCTCTTTGTCTTCAATGCTTGAATCTGCTTCCTGATCATCCTCCCTTTCTTCAAAAGGAATTGTCCTCAATTCTTGAATCTGCTTATCATCTAAGTAAGGACTCAAATCCCCAATGTTGAAGGTGCTAGCCACGCCATATTCATCTCCAATGCCTAGCTTATAAGCATTGTCACCATACTTCTCTAAAACCTTGAAAGGACCCTCTGCCCTAGGCTTGAGCTTGTGCTTGCATTTGCCAGGGAACCTTTCTTTTCTGAGGTGCACCCAAACCAAATCACCTGGATTGAAGGACCTAGGCTTGCGTTGTTTATTAGCATTCCTCTTGTACATCTCATTGACCTTCTCAATCCTTGCTTTGATTTGCGCATGTAACTTCATCATATTCTCAGCTTGCTTCTTTGCATCCTCATGTATATACTCATTCTTTGGGATATCAATCAGGTATATAGGAACGTGCGGATTCACCCCATATACTACCTCAAAGATCTCTATTCAGTTTTCAAGGAAATTCGTAACAAAGTTGAGATTGATGATCCACCACCTCTAAGAAGTGCCAAGGAAGATAGGGACTCAAGTTAATTTTGCCACTTTCACAAAGATACGGGGCATCATACTAATGATTGCTTCAATCTTAAGAGAACCCTTGAATCTCTCACCATCAAGGGCAAAATTTGACAACACCTGATCAAATCCCAAGATAAGAACTCCAAACAGAAGATGGAATTCAAGGCTAGTGAGCCTAAAGATGGTACGGAGACTGAAGAGGATGTGGTGTACGTCATCTCCGGTGGGTTTGCAGTTGGCGGACCAACCCTTCGAGGGAACAAAGAGTACTTACGAAGTCTCTCTCAAGAAGGGTCACCGGAGATGGGGCATGATGCTAAGGTCAAATTCCCAAAAGTAATGATCAGTGATAAAGACCGAGGCAATGTTCATACACCACACGATGATCCCTTGGTGGTGGAACTGAAAGTGGGCAATATGAGGGTCAAGCGAATATTGATAGACACTAGGAGCTCATCTGATATCATTAGTTATACTTGCCTCAAAAAATTGAAGTATGATGTGTCTACCTTGGAACCTATCCATCATCCGATTATTAGTTTCGGAGGAGGAGTAATCAACCCATTGGGTACTGTCTCCCTACCAGTAAGGATAGGGGAAAAGGAATGCGCTAGGAACATGGTCGTCAAGTTCCTGGTGGTCAAAGAACTGTCAGCTTATAATATAATTATGGGACGGCCAACCTTGAACGCCTTCAGGGCAGTAATTGTTACACATCTCATGCTCATGAAGTATGAGTGTAACAATGGGTCTGTCGGAACTCTTCGTGGGGATCAACAAATGGCCCGAGAATGTTATATCACCACTCTTAAGCCTACTGCTTGGGTTGAAGAAGTGGAAGAGCCAACGAAGAAAAGGAAGGCTGAGGGAATGGCTAAAAATGAACTGATGGCCATCCATAGTTTGAGTCAAGTAACTCGACCTTAGCTAGTTGGTGAACACGAAGATTTCGTTCTTGACGAAGTCAAGCCTAACTGAACAGTCGAGGTAGGCCAGGCCCCAGACGACCATGTTGGGGCAGAGATGAGGAAGTTGTTGAGAGAGTTCAAGGATGTCTTTGCATATGAGGTGGAGGAGATGCTAGGCATTGACCCGAGCATAGCTGTACATAAGTTGAATGTTAAGCCTGATGCTAAGCCAATTCGTCAGAAGAAGAGAAATTTGGGCGAACTTCACAATAAGGCGGCGGAGGAAGAAGTGAATAAGCTTTTGGAGGCGGGATTCATAAGGCCATGCCAGTATCCTGACTGGGTGGCTAATGTAGTCTTGGTTCCAAAGCCAAATGGTACCATGATGATGTGTGTTGATTATACCGATCTCGACAAGGTCTGTCCAAAGGATAGCTTTCCTTTGCTAAAGATCGACCGATTGGTTGATTCAACAGTAGGGCATACACTGTTGAGTTTTATGGATGTTTACTCAGGATTTCACCAAATTCCTCTATGGGAGGAAGATCAAGAAAAAACAGCTTTTCTAACTGAAAAGGGTCTATATTGCTATACAAGGATGCCATTTGGTCTTAAAAATGCTCCAGCAACCTTCCAACGTTTGGTAAATGATGTTTTCAAAAACCAGTTGGGACGGAACATTGAAGCATACATCGATGATATGATTGTCAAGAGCAAGGAGATGAAAGATCATGTGGCAGACTTAAGAGAAACCTTTGAAACATTGAGGAGATATAAGATGAAGTTAAACCCAAAGAAGTGTGTTTTTGGGGTAACTTCTGGAAAATTTTTGGGTTTTCTTGTGGATGAACAAGGGATCGAAGTTAATTAATCCAAACAAAGTCAAGGTTGTTCTGGATATGACCTCTCCGCGGAACGTTAAAGAGGTGCACAAACTCACCGGATGCCTAGCTGCTCTTGGTAGATTCCTATCAAGGGCAGGTGATAAATGCCATTATTTCTTTGATACGATCAAGAGAAAGGCAAAGGCAGGCAAGGGCAGTCCTCAGTTTGAATGCACGGAGGAAGCCGAGTCAATCTTCATTCATTTGAAGGAACACTTACATACTCTCCCAAGATTGATCAGTCCCATTGAAAGAGAAACTTTATTTATTTACTTGGCAGTATCAGACCATGCACTCTCAGCCGTTCTGTTAGCTGAGAGAAATGGGGTCCAATATCCGGTATATTTTGTGAGTCACGTACTTCAAAATGCTGAGATCAGATATGCTCTGATTGAAAAGTTTGGACTTGCATTGTTCATGGCAAGCCGGAAGTTGAGACCCTATTTTCTTTCTCATAAAATCGTTGTATATACTGATCAACTGCTCAAGAAAGCTTTGTCCAAGGAAACATCGGGAAGGATGCTCAAGTGGGCTTTGGAAATGGACTCATTTGACATTACTTTCGAACCAAGGAAAGCTATCAAGGGCCAATCTTTCGCCGATTTTATAGTTGAAATGACAAGGCCACCTATTGAGAAACCAAGTATTGATTACTGAACCTTATATGTTGATGGCTCATCCACTCAGAATGGATGTGGGGTAGGTTTTATTTTTAGGTCGCCTGAGGGTGACATCTACGAGTATGCGATGAGATTCAAATTCCAAACATCAAATAATGAGGCTGAGTACGAAGCTTTGATTGCCGGGGTCAAACTGTGTAAAGCCGCTGCGGCAAAAAAGATAGAAGCAAGGTCGGACTCTCAGCTCATCGTGAGTCAATACTTGGAGGACTATGAGGCTAGAGATGCTAGCATGGCCAAATATTTGAATATACTTCAAGAGGAAGTGAAAGGTCTAGACAAGTTTGAAATCATGCAAATTCCAATGTCTGAGAACAATCAAGCTGATGCTCTTTCGAAATTAGCAAGCTCTACAGTTGGGCAGAATCCTCGAAGAGTTTTTTGGGAAATTAAAGAGAAAAGAAGCATAGAGGAGATGGAGGTTAACTTCATCAGTCGAGGAAGTTCTTGGATGGATGAGATTATTGACTACAAAACCAATGGAACCTTGCCAAACAATCCACAACAAGCAAAATATGTGAAAGCCAGAGATGCATGGTTTGTTTTATGGCAAGGGAAATTATACAAGAAGTCTTTTACTCACCCACTATTAAAGTGCATCACCCCAAAAAAAGGAAAGGAGATTCTTGAAGATATCCATGAAGATTTTTGTGGCTCTCATATAGGGGGAAGGGCGCTGGCAGAAAAAGCATTAAGAATTGGGTATTACTGGCCTAGTCTGAGACATGATGCAATGACCTATGTGAAAAGATGTAAGAAGTGTCAGTTGTTTAGTAATTTACCACAAAAACCAGCCAATAACTTGAACCCCATTTTGAGCCCCAATACCTTTTGCTAAGTGGGGAATGGACATTCTTGGTCCATATCCACAAGCATCAGGACAGAGGAAGTATGTCTTGGTTGCAGTGGACTACTTTACTAAATGGGTAGAAGCAGAGCCAATGAGAAGTATTAAACATGGGGATGTTAAATGGTTCATCTGGAAAAATATAATAACAAGGTTCGGGGTACCTCAATCAATAGTATTCGATAATGGTCCTCAATTAGGGACTCCACAGTTAAGAGTATGGTTAGAAGACCAAGGCATCTCAGCTCATTTTGCCTCAGTGGGCTATCCACAAGCCAACGGACAAGTGGAGGCCTTCAACAAGATCATCAGCACGGGAATGAAGAAAAAGCTGAATGCTGCAAAAGGTCTATGGGTGGATGAGTTGTACAATGTCCTCTGGTCTATCAGGACAACAACAAAGAATTCCACAGGTGTATGGATCGAAAGCGGTTCTCCCCATTGAAATGTGTGAGCCTACTCTGAGAATTATGTTATATGATGAAGGGGCTAACTGGGAGATGATGAAAGCCACCCTGGACATGTTACCTGAAGTTAGAGGCAATGCTTTGCTTAGGCAAGAAATGTACAAGCTAAAAATGGCAAGGGAACATAACAAGAGGGTAAACCATAGGCCAATGAAGTTAGGGGATCTTGTACTGAGGAAAATGAAGTCAATTGGGAGAGCTGATGAGCAGGGCAAACTTACTCCCAATTGGGAAGGTCTATATGAGATAATTGAAGTGTTGAGAGATGGAACCTATCGTTTACAAACTCTGGATGGGTATGAAGTACCCAGAACATTGAACGCAAATAATCTGAAAAAGTACTATTTATAAACTTGGTTTCAAGAAGCCATAGTGTAAGGCCATGTGCCCACCTATTTGATCCACGTTGATCAATGGGGAAAGAAATTTCATGTTGTACTAAATTGGCTATGGGCCGCAATTAATGAAATTTCTGCTTCCTCTAATGTTCGTCCTTATATATCAAGTATATGCTTGTTAAAATAGATGCTGACCTCAGCAGTTAAGGGCACAGCCCCACACTTAACCAAGAATTAAAGTAATTCAAAACCTGCTTAACGGTTTTGAAATCAATAAGGGCAAGATCCCGGAAATTAATCACAGGTTAATACTTGGAGGTAAAAGAAAAAAGAGTCTTTTACCCCCTTAGGTGATTACGGATCACCAAATCAACTTTAAAGGTCCAGGATTCGGAACCTTATCTAAATACGTGATAAGTAAGGCAAATACCTCACAAGAGTCAGTATTAAGATAAAATTCTTACTGTGAATAAACTAATAACAGTTCCGTTCCCTATATTTAAGGGAAATCAATATGATTGATTGATTCATCACCTCTAAAAAGAAACAAATCAATAAAAGTCTAAAGTTTGTAAACACAGGGATCTTACTGATTGAAAGAATAATATAAGGGTTAAGGTGATGAGTCTTAATAGGTTAGGACATCTAACTGAAGTTACATCTGAAGTTACATGAAAACACCGGATATGCCAAATTTTGGTTTGAACACATTCAATCAGGTCACCAAAAGGGGACCGAGTTTAATGATAAAAACACTAAGCTTGACACATTCGGTGTCAGGTCACCAAAAAGGGACCGGGTCAAATGATAGAACCGCTAAGTTTGACACATCCGGCGTCATTGAGTATGACACATCCGGTGCCATTTAAGTGCGATACATCCGGTATCAAGACACCTAAAAGAGACCGATTCTAATAACAAAATCACTAACTTTGACACATCCGGTGTCATGTGATTACGCCGGATATGCCCAAAAATCACTGTAAACACTTAGCAAATATTCTTGAATTTGATATGAAAAATGTCCAAGTTAAATCTCAATGCTTATTTATAGGTGTTATGACTTGTGGGTGAAGTCTTTAAGTGAGATTTCTATGAAAAATCCCTAAGTTAAAATCTTTGATTCATCCTTTAAATGTCAAATTAGAACAACTTATACTTTAAATTTCTAAGTGATTTATGATCTAAAATTCTAAGACCAATGAGCAATGGCTCATGATTTGTGTTAGTAAGAAAGGTATATCTTTAAGAATTATAAGGGTTATGAACAATAAAACCTGCGAAATTTCAAAGTAAAACACTTAGAAATATATAAAATGCTTTTCAAATGGATTGTATCCACCATTGAAAAATTGCAACGTAATTAAACAAACTAAGTTAAAAGATAGATTTATAAATATGCTTAAAAGCACAAATGTATAATACAATTGGTTTAAAAACCAACACTGAATAAATTTTCAAAAGATTATACAATACAACAAGTTATAAATTGTAAAGAAGAAAATCAAGGAGCAGCTGGTGCAGGTTGGTCAATGGTAGTGGATGCAGTAGTATCTGCTCCAGCTTCATCCTTCTCCTTGTCTTCCTCCACATCTTCGGCTTCCTCCTATTCGTCTTCAGCATCAGAAGGGCTGGGAGGAGTGTCCCCACATAATTTGGCTAGGTGAGCCCTTGTTGCATAATCCAGCCTCATTTCAAAGTATTGGAATGGGACATACTCCTCGAGGCCGAGTGCCCAAGCCTCTACAATCCGTTTTCTGGTAGTTTCTTCCCCTTCCAGATACTTTTGGACTGCAAACTGTCTGGCTTGGTTTAATTACTCCTCTTTCTTTTTCTCCACCTCTTCAAGCCGGACATTGGCAGCTCTAAGTTGCTCATTTAATGCAGCAACCTTCCTCTCAGCCTCATCAGCCCTAAACTCGGCAGCCCTCTTGTCGGAGACCATCTGCTCCAAGTCCAGCTCTTTCTTTTTGTACTCCTCCAACTCGGTCCATAGCTCCATGTTCCTTTTAGCCATGACCAAGTTCTACTCTTTGGCTTGTCCCAAAGAAGCAGACAGCTCATTCACAACATGTGAATTTTGAGCCTGGATTCTATGGACTTGTTCGCTCAGGTACGACTCGCAGATTGTTTGCATTTGGGCTGCCTTTGCCCTCTCCTTCTTGGTTTGAGCAACCAATTTTTGTAAGTATTGAAGCCGGAAGATGATCTATCAAAAGAAAAATACATACAAGTTCTAACAAAAATCCCCTAAGTATTAAAATAGCAGAATTAAAGAAACAGTTGAAAGTTGGTAACAAAAGAAAGCATAATAAACAATTTACCTCAATACAACCGTTGAAACATGGACCTAACTGCCTATCAAGGATGCCCCTTAATGACTCCTTGTACTCTTTGTCTCCACAGCGGAGAACCTCTCTAACGAACTCCTTCTTGTAGTTGGAGTCGAAGGTTTTTGAGGTTGAAGGGATATCACCTTCCTCGTCAAGGAAGTCCTTTTTAGAGTCAGCCACATCTGTAGTGGGAAACGAAATAATTATAGCCCGAGGGTCTCTAGGAGATGTAATAGAGTCTCCTGAACAAGTACTCGAGACTGATGTTACAACGTTACGTGCAAACTTAATACCTGTGGCCATAGCCGAATCAAGGAACTCCAGGGGCATGTTCTCCCTGATGGCCTTCTGCATCTCAGCTGCTGGATCCTTGTCAGGAGGGGGAAGGTCATTTGGATCCTGAAGTGAGGGATCCTGGTCCGTTCCCCTAATGGTCTGGCCAGCACGTCTTGCCTCATCCTGCTCGACCGGATCCATCAGGCCGGTCTCCGTCTCATAGGGATTGTCAAAGACAGGGTCCCATTGGAGACTGCTAGTCAACCAGACAGCCTTGTCCTTCCTCTTATAGGGGACTTCCTTCGAGGAAGGATTCTCCCCAACCGGCTTACTCGGGGTTGATGCCGGGCAAGACTCCGTACTGGCCAGTGACGCTGGCCTCTTCTTTTTCTGAGGGGGGTTGATGGAGAGTGGGGTAGAACTCTCTTTCCTCTTTAGCTTGGTAGGGAGAGCTTTTAGCTTCTCCTTACCCTTGTCTTTCTTCTCTTTACCCAGCACTGAAGGCCGGGTATCTCTGGTTGACTACAAGAACACAGATAATTCAGTAATTTATTACCCACTCAAAACAATTAACATTCCAAAGAACTAACTTGTAAGAAAAATGAGTTGTGTTGGGGAAATTTCAAAGAACTAAGTTATTAAACCATGACACATTCGGCAATGACAACTGATACCGAATGTGCCAAAACAACATTAACACACCATCAACGTGGTGACACAAGTCCTTATCCACATCAACACATTCGGTGACACAAGTCAAGACCGAATGTGCTAAAACAACATTGACAAGAGGTGAACTCGGTCATGTTTTAAAAGACCGAGTGCTGTCCACATGGAAGCAGATTGAACACATTCGGCCTCAATGGATGATACCGAATGTGCCAAATCTCCAAGCTAACACACAAAACTCGGCCTAATATGATTTAACCAAGTGCACCCTTATGAGGGCATGTTTGACACATTCGGCGTCAAGAATGAGGCCGAATGTGCCAAAACTGCACATACACACATTCACCTCGGTCTCGTAATTGCTAATCGAGTTGAATCACAAGAAAGAATAATTCGACACATTCGGTGTCCTTGGTTGACACCGAATGTGCCGAACTGTTATTATGTTGCATTCAGTTCGGCCTCTGTAACAAGGCCGAGTTACTATCTTTTTTAAAATAAAAATAATAATAAAAATTAACAGTAATAAATACAAAATGATAAACAATAAAGAACATGTAAAAATATTCGGCTTTGTATAACAATGAAAGGATAAACACTTCTATTTTTTAGAATTATAAAAAGTTAAGGCCGAAAAGAGGTTGATATTTGACACATTCGGTATCATATGGTGATACCGAATGTGCCAAAACCAAGTTCACATGTTTTGCATTCGGCCTTCGCGAGGGAGACCGAAATAAACCATAGTGAAATACTTTTTGACACACTCGGTATCATGCGATGACGCTGAATGTGCCAAATACTGGCTTACACCTGTTATATCCGGCCTTACTCAAGGAGACCGGATATAACTCGGTGTTGTATTTTTTTGCACATCCGGTGTCAAAACAACGACACCGGATGTATCCAGTACTTATTACCAATAAATAATAATAATAATAATAATAATAATAATAATAATAATAATAATAATAATAAACAGAATATAACATAAAATAGTAAAAAAATGAATGCCGAGTCTAATCAATGTGCAATAAAATTTGGCACACCCGGCGTCTAGTAAGAACACCGGATGTGTTACATAGCTTTTCAAATTTATAAATTTATTTTTAAGTCTAACGTATCCGACATCAATATGATTACTTCTTAATTGATTACAAATGAAATTATTACAAAGTATAATAAATATAAATTACATTGTCTACAAAGAAGTATGCTAAAAAAATAAATAAAATAATAAATAAAAAGAAAGAGAAGCCAAATGAAATGAGGGTGACAGGACTTTTGGTAAGTCCAGTGTCTATACCTCCGTAGTTTGCCTCTTCTGAAGAGGCGTCTTCTCTTTAGATTGTACAAGACGGCGAAGAAATTCGGCCTGGTCCATCTTGCCTTTCTTCTCGTCATGCAGTTCGTTTAAAGCTGTTTCTACAGAAATAAGACCGAATTACTTACACTTAAACAAATTCGATAATAAAAGCAATGCAAAAAAAAAAAAACAAAGAAAGAAAGAAAGGCAACCTACCAGCATTACTACCATACACTAACCCACAAACTTCAAGAAACTTGTGGTCAGTGAAAAGAAATTTGAAAGGTATCCATTTGCAGGGAGTCTCGTAAGTCATCCCTTTCCATTTAACAGTTGTGTTTCTAAATAAATCTAATATGGCTAAGTCATTGGTGTTTACTTTGGGTGGGTTGGTCACTTTGCCCTTGAATTTAGGACTTAAGTTCCACTTACTCATCCTAGCCACAAAATCAGGGTCTTCGTACTTAATGAAAACAAAATCACCTCGCCAAGAGGTAGCCTTATTAGACTTCTCAATGGCGGTAATATAATCATCATCATTAGCCAGTGTACACCAGCCTTGTTTACATCCGGCAGCCTTAGTTAATTTATGCATATCTACAAAGGCTGCAGAAGAGGGTCTAAGGTTATTTAATGTACAAGTAGCAGCATAAGTTACAATATGATGCCATGAATTCGGAGTCAACTGGCATAAATCTAAATCATAACGATTAAGAAGATTTAAAAAGAAAAGAAGAAAGGGAATTGAAAGGCCACCTCAAATCATAACAGAATAAGCCCAAGAATATGCCCAACTTCATCAAAACCAATCATCAACATCACCACAATACCCCACCTCAAATCATAACAGCATAAGCCCAAGAATCACAAGACCAACCCAAACAATTCTCTCTAACCAAATGACACTAGACCCAAAGCTGAAAATAACCCAAAGAGAAAAGAAACGACCCTAAAACCCAATAAAAATACACAAAAGATGCTTGGGTAATTCCACCCCCCCCCCCAAGCTAGGACGAAAGCATCGTCCCGATGGTGATGGAGAAGGGTGGTCCCACCTATAGTTATAGGTGGGATCCACATCTGGCCCATAAGCATTTGTGTATGGAGGCCAGTTGATACGAATATCAATGAGCAAAACTTCGAGGGTTTGGGTTTGATTGAAGGTGGAAAACAAGAAGCAACCTTGGGGGAGTTAGTGGCTTATGGAGACACAAGGCTTCTTGGGTTGGCTAGGGTGGATTTCTACGTGTGCATGGTGACATGCACAAGCTTATTCACGTAAATGTAAAGCAAGTATAGTTAGTAGTTTAGAAGTGTTGAGCTATATGGGTTTTCTTCCCACGTCATTTGATAGGGTTTTACCATATGGTGTTTTGTTATTTTCTTGATTAGTTTATGAGTCAAGGTTGATGGAATCAAGCATGAGAAACACAAAAATGGAGGTTTCTTGAAATAAAGATTGAATCTTGAAGAGTTTCTTGAAGTTCTTGAAATCGGAAGTCCAACAAAAATCAACGAGAATCAACGCAATGCATATGGCGGGATTTTTGAAAGATTTTTGAAGTTGTGGGCAACGTTGTCAACGCGGGATTTTGTGTTGTTTGACTTGGTCAACCTAGGGTTGTTATTCGGATATATGGTGGCTAGATTTGATTTGCAAAATATCTAAGATTTAGACTAGAAATCAGATTACAAAATATATGGTGCAAGATATGTATCCGGTTTTGTTAAGATTTTCTTGTTATCCTAATCTTAGTTTGTTATACCATATATCTAAGGTAGTTAGGATATGTTTAGATTTCTGAAATATTGTGTGATATGTTTAGCCTATAAATAGGATGTAAAATACATCAATAAAATTCAGATTTGAGTAATTAAACACAAAGTGTTTCCGGTTTTTATTGTTTCACGAAGAAAACAAAATTTTGAGAGTTTCTTGTGAGAAATTCGATTGAGTGAGTGGTGCTTTTTGCTTTATCTCACGTGAGGATAGTTCTTAGGATTTGAGGGTGCTTTGCTTTAATCAAATTCTACTAATTATTCGCCTTAGAAGTTCAGATTTGTGGTGCGTAGCTTTATCAAATTTGAAGTCTAAGTTTCTTTGTGTGAGTGGCGTTTGTCTATAACAAAATTCACATCAACTTTTGGTGCTCTCGTTGAGAGATTCATTCAATCTCAAGTGTTCAATATCAATTATCATGGCTCAAGAAGGTGGAGACGAAAATCCACAAGGATTCACGAAGGGTTTGAGCTTGGCTCAAGCAAAAGAGCTACGTATGCAAGGGGAGATTGACGAGTTAAAGGCTCGTTTAGATGAAGTCCTAACCATCATGGCTTCTACCAAGAAAACTCCTACTAAATCTAAACAAGAGGAGGGCTCATCATCAAGTGAAAGTGAGCAAGAAAGTGTGAGGAGTGTACGTAAACCAAAAAAGGGATACTCATCAAGTTCTAGTGACGATGAGGAACCAAGATCAAGGCACAAACATAAGGGAAAGATGAGGGATGATGATCGAAATCTTAAACTCGAAATTCCTGAGTTTAATGGAGGTATGGATCCTGAAAAATTTCTAGATTGGATTCGTAGGGTTGAGAGGATTTTTCGTTACAAAGAATATGATGATCATAAGTCTTATAAATTGGCGGAATTAAAACTCACTTCCTATGCAAGTTTATGGCTTGAGGGTTTACAAAGAAAGAGAAGGAAAGAAGGTAGATCAAAAATATCTTCATGGTCTAAATTAAAAAGGGAGATGAGGAAACGTTTTGTTCCTCAAGATTTCGAGCAAAACAATTTCATCAAGATGCATACATTAAAACAAGATAGAAAAACGGTTGATGAATACATTGTGGAGTTTGAAAAATTGATCATGATTTGTGATTTAGAAGAGAAGGAGGACCACAAAGTGGCTCGTTTTGTGGCTGGGCTAGATGAAAATATAAGGGAGAAGGTCGAATTACAACCTTATTGGACCTTTGATGAAGTTTGTAGAGTGGCAGCAAGGGTTGAGAAACAAGTTGCACGCAAAACAAAGACATACTTCAAAACCTATGATTCTAAAGAAAAGCGTGATACTTTTCCTCAAAAACCAAACTTTGATAAGGTTACTAAACCACCCTTCATCAAGGATAAGAGTTCAACTTCAAAGCCCCAAAGTAGTGATTCACGCATTGTTTGTTTCAAGTGTAAAGGGCAAGGTCACATTCAAAGAGATTGTCCTCATGCTAGGGTTACAACAACTCGAAATTGGGTAGATGGGGAAAGCCTTGAAGAAGAGGAGGAGATGTATGGGGATGAGGGAGAGGAAGAGTATGCCAATTATGAAAATATGGAGGAAGAAACGGAGGAAGTCCAACCAGAAACACAAGGCCAATCCTTGGTGTTACGTAGGGTATTACAATCTCAAAGTGCACAACCTTTGGAGAGTCAAAGGGATAAAATTTTTCTCACAAGGTGTAATGTTCAAGGCAAGCTTTGTGATGTAATCATAGATACTGGAAGTTGCACAAATGTAGTATCTACGTTGTTGGTGGAAAAGCTCGCAATTCCTACAAAGATACATCCTCAACCATACAAGCTACATTGGCTTAGCAACACAAGCGATGTTAAGGTAAACAAACAAGCCTTGATTGCGTTTAAAATTGGTAAATTTGAGGATCAAGTACTTTGTGATGTTTGTCCTATGGATGCTTGTCATATACTATTGGGTAGACCTTGGCAATATGACCGTTTTGTGAAGTTTAATGGGAGAACAAATGTCTATATTGTGCGCAAGAACCCTAATGAAAAATCATATGCATTAAAACCCTTGATGATTTCTAAACCTAAGACAAGCATGGGTAATTCTAAAGGTGTTTTGTTGGTGGGTGGAAAGGAGTTAGAAAGGGAGTTGAAAACAAGTTCTATGTCTTACATGTTGTTAGCCAAAGAGGTACAAGATGAAGCCCCAGAGATTCCTAGGGTTTTGCATCCTATGTTGAATGAGTTTTCAGATGTGTTTCCTAATGAGTTGCCACCAGGATTACCACCCATACGTGGAATTGAACATCAAATTGATCTTATTCCTGGGTCTCAAATTCCTAACAAGCCTGCATATAGATGTAATCCAGAGGAGACAAAGGAGATACAAAGGCAAATTGAGGAATTAATGGAGAGGGGGTACGTGAGAGAGAGCATGAGTCCATGTGCTGTGCCTACATTAATAGTACCTAAGAAGGATGGGACTTGGAGAATGTGTATTGATTCAAGGGCAGTTAACAATATAACCGTCAAGTATAGGTTTCCTATACCTAGATTGGATGATTTGCTAGATGAATTACATGGTTCTCAATTATTTTCAAAAATTGATTTAAGGAGTGGATATCATCAGATTCGAATGAAGGAAGGTGATGAATGGAAAACAGGTTTTAAAACAAAGCTAGGGCTTTATGAATGGTTAGTCATGCCTTTTGGGTTAACTAATGCACCTAGTACGTTTATGAGGTTGATGAATGAGGTCTTAAAGCCATACATTGGTAAGTTTGTAGTGGTATATTTAGATGATATTTTGGTGTATAGCAAGAGTGTTAATGATCATCTAAGCCATCTAAGGAGTGTGTTTGGGACATTACGAGAACAAAAGCTCTATGCTAAGCTCGAAAAGTGTTATTTCATGGTACCAAGTGTGACGTTTTTGGGGTATATTGTGTCCAAAGATGGGGTTTCTGTTGATCCATCTAAAGTGGAAGCTATAAAATCATGGCCAACACCAAAGAACGTGACTGAAGTACGTGCTTTTCATGGGTTAGCCTCGTTCTATAGGAGGTTTGTGAAGAATTTTTCATCTGTTGTTGCTCCTATAACCGAATGCATTAAGAAGGATAAGCCTAAGTTTGAGTGGACTAAGGGGGCACAAGAAGCTTTTGAATTGATTAAGAAGTTGCTTTGTAACACACCCATACTAGCCTTACCAGATTTCTCTAAACCATTTGAAGTAGAGACGGATGCAAGTGGGGTTGGAATTGGTGCTGTTCTAGTCCAAGGGAAGAGGCCAATTGCTTACTTTAGTGAGAAGTTGAATGGTGCTAAACTGAACTATTCTACATATGACAAGGAGTTCTATGCCATTATTAGAGCTTTGGATCATTGGAGTCACTATTTAAGGCCTAATCACTTCATATTACATTCTGATCATGAAGCTTTGAAGCACATTAATGGTCAACAAAAATTGAATCCAAGACATGCTAAATGGGTTGAATTTTTGCAATCTTTTCACTTCTCTTCAAAGTACAAAACGGGGAAGTCTAATGTTGTTGCTGATGCTTTGTCAAGAAGGTATACTTTGCTTGGTGTTTTGAACTTTAAGTTGCTTGGATTAGAGTTGATAACACAATTTTACGAGCAAGATGGTGATTTTGGACCAATAATGGCGCAACTTTCAAAGGGTTCTATGAGTTCCTATGTGCTACATGATGGGTTTTTGTTTAAAGGTAATCTATTGTGCATACCTAAGTGTTCTATACGTGAGTTGCTAGTAAGGGAGGCTCATGGAGGAGGTATTGCTGGACATTTTGGCATTACAAAGACACTAACCATGTTGCAAGAACATTTTTATTGGCCAAAGATGATTGTTGATGTTGAGGCCATAATTGCTCAATGTGCTACTTGTCAAAAGGCAAAGGCAGCCTTTCATCAAGGTTTTTATACTCCATTGCCAGTGCCAGAGGGACCTTGGGAGGATGTTTCTATGGATTTCATTGTAGGGTTACCAAGGACAGCAAGGGGAAAAGATGCTATTATGGTAGTGGTTGATAGATTTTCAAAGATGGCTCATTTTACACCATGTCACAAGACAGATGATGCTATGAATGTGGCTGATTTATACTTTAAAGACATCATAAGGTTACATGGGGTTCCAAAGACTATTGTAAGTGATAGAGACACAAAGTTCATGAGCTACTTTTGGAAGTCACTTTGGAGATTAATAGGCACGAAACTTTTGTTTAGCACATCTTATCATCCTCAAACAGATGGGCAAACAGAAGTCACTAATCGAACACTAGGGGTTTTGTTGCGTGGTTTGGTTAGCAAGACACAAAAAGATTGGGATTTGAAGCTTGCTCATGCTGAATTTGCTTATAATAGGTCACCTACTTATGCTACTAAGCACTCACCTTTCGAGATTGTCTATGGAGTTAATCCTAAGTTACCAATTGATTTTGTAAGTATTCCTAAAGGGGAGTTGGTACACAAAGATGCCAAGACTAAGGTTGAGTATATGCAAAAACTTCATGCAGAAGTAAGGGCTCGAATTGAGAAGGTTAATGATATTTACAAGGCACGAGCAAACAAACATAAATCACAACATGTCTACAAAGAAGGGGATTTGGTTTGGTTACACTTGAGGAAGGAAAGATTTCCAAATCAAAGGAAGAATAAACTTATGCCTCGTTGTGATGGACCGTTTAAGATCATAAGTAAAGTGGGGGATAATGCTTACAAATTGGAATTACCAGGAGAATATGGAGTCCATGCTACTTTCAACATTGGTGATTTAGCTCCTTATGTTCCTGATGACCAACTTCGAGGTTTGAGGACAAACTCTTTTGAAGAAGAGGAGGATGATACGCATATCAATGAGCAAAACTTCGAGGGTTTGGGTTTGATTGAAGGTGGAAAACAAGAAGCAACCTTGGGGGAGTTAGTGGCTTATGGAGACACAAGGCTTCTTGGGTTGGCTAGGGTGGATTTCTACGTGTGCATGGTGACATGCACAAGCTTATTCACGTAAATGTAAAGCAAGTATAGTTAGTAGTTTAGAAGTGTTGAGCTATATGGGTTTTCTTCCCACGTCATTTGATAGGGTTTTACCATATGGTGTTTTGTTATTTTCTTGATTAGTTTATGAGTCAAGGTTGATGGAATCAAGCATGAGAAACACAAAAATGGAGGTTTCTTGAAATAAAGATTGAATCTTGAAGAGTTTCTTGAAGTTCTTGAAATCGCAAGTCCAACAAAAATCAACGAGAAATAAAGCAAGTTATATGGCGGGATTTTTGAAAGATTTTTGAAGTTGTGGGCAACGTTGTCAACGCGGAATTTTGTGTTGTTTGACTTGGTCAACCTAGGGTTGTTATTCGGATATATGGTCGCTAGATTTGATTTGCAAAATATCTAAGATTTAGACTAGAAATCAGATTACAAAATATATGGTGCAAGATATGTATCCGGTTTTGATAAGATTTTCTTGTTATCCTAATCTTAGTTTGTTATACCATATATCTAAGGTAGTTAGGATATGTTTAGGATTCTGAAATATTATGTGATATGTTTAGCTATAAATAGGATGTAAAATACATCAATAAAATTCAGATTAGCTTGATTGAAAAACATAAGTTTTCCGGTTTTCTTTTGTTTCACGAAGTAACCAAATTTTGAGAGTTTCTTGTGAGAAATTCGATTGAGTGAGTGGTGCTTTTGCTTTATCTCACGTGAGGATAGTTCTTAGGATTTGAGGGTGCTTTGCTTTAATCAAATTCTACCAATTATTCGCCTTAGAAGTTCAGATTTGTGGTGCGTGGCTTTATCAAATTTGAAGTCTAAGTTTCTTTGTGTGAGTGGCGTTTGTTTATAACAAAATTCACATCACCAGTCATATCTAAGGGCATTCGCGTAGTTTCCGTACTAAAAAGGACATGAAGGAAAAGGGTCCCAACCCCTGCTATATCCTGGCTCACCCCCCAAGTAGATACGGAGGGGTCGCCACGAGGATCGGAGCCACAAGAAACTCAAAAATCATATCTAGGCTCCGAACGGGTTGTCCAATAAGGCCAAGTGGGTTGGTTGTTATTCCAACCAGGGACAGGTCCTCCTTGACCAGGACAATGGGGATAGTTCAGAAAAGGGTCAAATTATCCAGCGAAAACGTGATAATGATACATAACATTATTTTAAATAAATGTTAGATCACATTCCCGTTGCTGCTGCTCTTGCTGATGCTTAATGCAGGTATATATTTCTATTTGTTGCAAGGAGAGAGAGTTGAAAGCATTCATTAGTTCACTATAAAGAGGAAGTGATGGGTCTTGGCAGCTAGAGGGACCCTCATGTTGGTGGGCTTGTTGTTTGGGTTCAGGCTCAGGAGGTGAGGACATAGAAGACCGGGCAGCCCTAGGAATAAGATGCTTCGCATGACGTGCGAAGAAAACACTATCGAAGGAAGTCAAGAGCTGGAATGGGATGAGGTAGGGGTTATCGCGCTCAAGAGAGGTCACCTCGGGATTAGGGAGGTAACAATGGTGAACTCTCCTTACTAGCCAACTCCACCTCCCCGGTCTACTAGTGGTGTGGGTGAACTCACAATTCTAAAAGTCACCCATGTCAAAGAAAAGGTTTGAAGAAAATGCATCCATAGCTCCAAAATGTTTCGAACACCCTAATTCTTTTGCAATTAAAGTAATGTAACCCCCCAATTAGATGGCTCCAGTCAACACTGGGTTGTTGGTGAAACCAAGGCACCTTTGCATAAAAAGATATCCGGTACCGATTTTACTAGCATGAGATTATCTAGTGGCGAGGTGGAGGGAACAAAGCTTATACTGGTTCATCTTTCCTAGGTCTTGGTTAGAAGAAATTGAAAAGCTAAGCATCCTATGGGTCAGACGCAAACACGGTTGGTGAATGTGATTGGCTGGGCTGTTTACTGAAGAAAACTTAGGATTACTACTAATTGACTCCCAAATAGAGTGAATTGAGCCAAGCTCAAGAATAGTTGTGGGCGAGGGCTTTAAAATGGGTGGATTAGGGTCACAACCAAAGTAGTTGTTTAGGGTAGCAAGAGTTGTGGTATGTCGTTTGATGAACATTTGAAAGGTGATGTCGTACTCAGGGAAAGCATCGTCCGTTGATGTTTAAGAGATTGAGAATGTACTTAAAAATTCTAGAGTGAGAGTTCGGTAGATGTATTGGGCATTTGTGGGCCTCGGCCTCATAAATGTGGGCCACCCTAAGTTTTCAAATATCACCGCCATTTCGGTATCAAAGCCTAGATTAGAGCAAGGTTTAGGGTGAAAAAACTTAGTAGGCTTAATGCTCCGTTTAGACAAAGCTTTGAATTTTTCATTGAATTGTTCCGGTATTTTCAAAGCGGGTGGTGGGACAATTTCTATTTCCTCACTAAGCTCAGTAGGTTCACTACTCGGGGTTTGTACATCACTAAACATATGGACTGGTCTCCCGGTCTTTCTAGGAGGGTTAGATCTAGGCATGGTGAATGGAAGAAATAGACAAGGAGATAATAAGTAACTACTGAAATCTTAAGTCAAATCCTAAAAACTAAACAGCAGCAGTTCATGAAGCAAAAGGCAACCTCAAGCCTTAAGTTCACAAGAAGCCTAGACAACTAACAACAATAACTCAATCACAACAACAAAATCACAAATCAACTCAAGAAATCAAGGAAATAGCAAGAGTCAAATTTAACAAACCCAAGAACAAATTAATGCCAACGAGATCATAAAATGAGAAAAATAACACTTGTTAACATGAATTTATACAAAAAATCAAGATTGCTAAAGGAAATGGATAAGGATTGAAAAATTTATACTCAATAAAGTGTGAAAACACTTTATAACCTCTTGGAGAAGAATAAAGCCTCAATACCCAAAATTCAACCTTAGATGAACCCTAAGTTTTCCCCAAATTGATTTTTGTGTGATATTACTAATTTAAGTGTGAGAGATGAACTAGAAGCTGCAAATTTGTTTCTTTGGAGTGTTGATTGTGAAATTTATGAACAAAAATGATGAAAATGATGAGGAAATGGTGAAGGAGAATGAAGTGGAAGGGGGTTGGTGAGAGAAGTAGGTCGTGGTTTATAAAAAGTTGGTGAGATTTGAGTGAAATGTTGTGGAAATAAAGCCAAGAATTTAAAAAAAAACTGCGGAAGGGGGGGTTGTGCCCTCAATGTTCAGGGGTTGCGCCGCAATAACTGTTTTCTTCTCTTTTTTTTTCTTTTGAAACAGCTATGGGGGCAGAATAAGTACGAAAGGGGGGTTGCGGCCGCATGTATATTGCGGTCTCAATGTTTGGCCATGCAGCCGCATCTGAGCCAAAATTTTATGCCCCTCACCAAAATAAGCAAACGATGCATGCATTGCGGCCACAACTTTTAGACCTTGCGGCCGCAATTTATTCACTTGGCTTTATTTTTGCTTTGACACTTGATAAAGCTCAAAGGTTGATTTTTAGCTTGGTAAAGATTGTTTTCGGATGATGAAATTCCCGAAAGCACGCATGATTCCTTAGTGATGCCTTGGTTCATAAGCTAAAAGGGATGATTTTGGGATGATCAAACCCCAAAATCTCATGTAAAAAATGCTTAAAATGAGCCACACAAACAAAAAATCGACATATAACCCTAATGTGTCATGTAAAAGCCAAATCGCCACCTCAATGGCTTCAAAATTTCATAGTGAGGGCATAAGATGATATGAGAGTGTTAGTTTGGTAAATAGACGCTCGAGTGCTAATCCGGGATGATGAAATCCTCGAGAAGCCTTAAAATAATCAAAACGTACCCCAAATGACACCAAGAACCATTATAAGTCCCAAAAACTTCATTCACATTAACCAAAAACCAATTATTTATGAAAAAGGTGATACCTTGACCTGTAAGCTCAATTGGGCGAGATTGGGATGATTAAAACCCAAATTCACCAAAAATGCTCAAAAGGAGCCGAAAATTGCTCAAATGAGCTACAATATCAAATATATTTACATGTAACAACAAGGTGCCTCCCGTGATGCAACACCTAGAAACAGAAACTAAGGCGTAACTGAAGTTACATCAAAGTCATCCAGGTGCACAACCAAAGTAACCTCTATAGGAGAGTCGTCAAGGTATAATTTCAAACGCTGACCGTTGACCTTTAAAGTCTCATTCTCGTCATTATCAATCTCCACTTGACCATAAGGGAAAACTTGGCGAACAACAAACGGACCACTCCAATACGATTTAAGCTTTCCCGGAAACAGCCTTAAATGCGAATTGAACAAAAGGACCTTGTCACCCACCTTGAAATCTCTTTTCATGATATGTTTATCATAATATGCCTTGGTACAATCTTTATAGATACGAGAATTTTCGTAAGCATCTAATCGGATCTCTTCTAAGGCATGGAGATCTAAAATCCTCTTGTCACCGGCACATTGGAGATCGTAATTCAGTGTTTTTATCGCCCAATGCACGTGGTGCTCTAACTCCACAGGTAAATGATATAATTTTCCGTAAACAAGTTTATAGGGAGTCGTGCCTATAGGAGTTTTGAAAGCTGTCCGATCAGCCCATAAGGCATCGGAAAGCTTTGTGGACCAATCCTTTCGAGACCTATCAACGGTCTTTTCAAGGATAGCTTTGATCTCCCAATTAGAGATCTCGACCTGCCCATTAGTTTGGGGTTAGTAAGATAACGAAACCTGATGCTTAACCCCATACTTAGCAAGGAGGGTTCGAAGGGCACGCTTTGCAAAATACGACCCCCCATCACTAACAACAGCCCGAGGTACTCCGAACCTCAGAAAAATGACATCCTTGAAAAGCTTAATGGCCACCTTTGAGTCATTGGTGGGAGAAGCAATGGTTTCCACTCGTTTCAACACGTAATCCACAGCAACCAATATATATTGGTTTCCAATGGAGATCGGAAAAGGGCCCATGAAGTCCATCCGCCAAACATCGAAGATTTCCAATTTTAGAATGTTGTTTAGGGGAATTTCATGCCTTCAAAAGTAAGATTTCCGGTGCATTAAAACCGGTCACATGATTTCACAAAGGACTACACATCTTTAAACATGCTAGGCCAAAAGAAACTAATTTGCAAAACCTTTGCCTAGGTTTTGGCAGAACCCATGTGCCCGCCACAAGGGGATGAATGACACATATAAATGACACTCGGAATATCAGAATTGGGGATACAACGTCGAAAGAGGCCACCAAGTCCTCTTTTGAACAACAAAGGGTCATCCTAATAGTAATTCCTTACATCATGCATGAATTTCGCGTTTGTTGGTATAACCAATTTGGCGGAAAGACCTCAGCACATAGGTAATTCGCAAAGTCCACAAACCAAGGAGTGGCGGAAGTGAAAACTGCCATTAGTTGGTCATCAAGGAAGGAATCATCCACAAGGGTGATCTCTTCCCCTTCAACCAATGGCAAGCGGGATATATGGTCTGTCACCACATTTTCCGCCCCACTCTTTTCGCAGATTTCTAAAACAAATTCTTGCACGAGCTAAATCCATCGTATAAGCCTCGACTTTGCATCCTTCTTAGCTAGAAGGTATTTTATAAATGAATGGTCAGTAAAAACAATGACTTTTGATCTAACAAGATAAAAATAGAACTTCTCCATAACATGCACAATGGCAAGAAGTTCTTTCTTGGTAGTTGAGTAATTCCGCTGAGCCTCATCTAGTGTTTTACTAGTATAGTAGACGGCATGCAGCCTTCCTTCTTTCCATTGGCCGAGAACAATACCAACGGCAAAGTCGGAAGCATCACACATGAGCTCGAAAGAAAGATTCCATTCGGGAGCTTGTATGATAGGAGAAGAAATCAAGGCCGCCTTAAGCTGATCAAATGCTATAAGACAGTCCTTGGTAAACTCGAACAGGGCATCTTTCAAAAGAAGCTAAGTGAGGGGGTTAGTAACTTTGGAGAAGTCTTTTATGAAGCGGCGGTAAAAACCCGCATGCCCCAAAAAGCACCTTACCCCCTTAATGTTAACAGGCGGGAGCAAGTGCTCAATGACATCAATCTTAGCCTTATCAACCTCCATGCCACGTTTCGAGATTACATGACCAAGCACTATGCCCTCCTCGACCATGAAGTGGCATATTTCCCAGTTGAGGACTAGATTCATCTTTTGACATGGTTCAAGGACTAGAGTGAGGTTAGATTAGCGATGATCAAAAGACAATTCCCTAACTGAAAAATCATCCCTAAAAACTTTAATGGACGACTCAAGCATATCCGAAAACATAGCCATCATACATCGTTGAAATGTTGATGGGGCATTACAACTCTTTGTTCCGAAAAATCAGTTCCGGGGTTAGAAGTAGAACCAGCAACATGCTGCGTGATTTGAGCAGGTTGGGATTCTATCATCTTGTTATGAGCTTGTAGTTGTTGAACTGAGGTAACAAGATCACCAACCCTCCTCTCATTATCTGTATTAGCCTTGGTTTGGTGTTGTATGAAAGTTTCTAAGACTTGTTCTAGGCTCGATTTATGAGGAGGAGGGTAAGGCGGTCTACGTTGCATAGGTCCCCCTTAGATATAACCGAGGGGCCTATAAGGATTGTTTGTTTGCTGCTGAGGGGGTTGTCGTTGAAAAGTGTTTTGGGGAACACCTCCCTTATTCCATCCGGAATTAGGTTGGGGGTTCCAACCTTGATTGTAGCCTTGGGAGAAGACCACATATTCCATAATAGAAACAACGTAAGAATTAGTATGGTCATTACCTCCACACGTTTCGCAAGATAACACTTGCTGATACGGCGAGCTACAGAAAGCGAGATTCGCCTTATGTAGCTGTTTAGCCAAGAGATCAATCTTGGAGTTAAGTGTTTGAAATTAATTGTCAGTTTTAGTATTAGCACTCTTCCTTACAAATATTCTCCGATCGGGGTGCCAAGCCGAATTCTTGGCAACCTACTAAATAGCTACCTCGATTTTATAAAGAGGTAGCTTTTTAAGTTGGCCTCCACACCCCGAGTCAAGATTTGCTCCTGCTGATATCGTCCCACGTTTTGAGGAAACCCTTCGGAAGTGACCGGACCTAGAATTTTTCCTTATCCCTTAGTGAAAGTTGGAACATGTGCATCCTAATAAAATCCTTAGTGACATTAGCAATTTGTTTCACAGTGGAACATAATTCTAGGAAATTGTCTAAATGTGAAAATGGACATTCGGTGGGACTTCCCTCGAATTGAGAATCCTTAAGCATTCGTATAAGATGCGGTTAGAACTCGTGATTATTGGCTGCGGCAGTGGGTAATGAAATCCCACTGCGCATTTTAAAGGCCTCAGGGTGGCTATAGTTCTTGAGGGACTTTTGCGGAATTTCTTCAATCATATCCGATGGGTTTGGAATATTATCAAGATTATGAATATTACTTTCTTCTCTCAAAATAGAACGTTCACGTGCTAACTTTCTCAAAATTTGCAGATGTTTGTCAATGTCTCGTTTGCATGGAACGAGAGGAAGATCATGTGACCTGCGCGGCATACAAAGGTAAACAAAGGATTAGCAATGACAATAACACAGAAGACAAGAAAAGAAAAGTAGCAATTTAACTATGACTATAAACTCACTACAAAGGAATTTTACTTAATTAAAACCGTTAATCCCCGGCAACGGCATCAAAATTTGATAGCCTATCGTTGTGACTACCAAAGATAAACCCAAGTAGGCTCACTAAGCTGTTAGCAAGGGCAAGTAGGGGTCGAGTCCGCGGTTAAAAGGGATAATACAGAGTAAGTCAAACCTAGCAAATTAAGCCAAAAATGGGGGAAAGAAGTGGTTTTTTGTCTACTAAGGAGTCTAAGGTACGGGATTTACTGCTCACTAAAATAAGATGGATTTAGACTATAACTAAGGAGTCTAAGGTACGAGATTCACCGCTCACTTCTTACATGAAGGTGCGGATTTTTAGACCAAACTAAGGAATGGGAATACATCTAGGGGAAATCTTCTAAGAGTCATGTCTACTCTCTCAAGCTAGCATGACGAGCGGAACTAGGCACACGATCTATTCTCATGGTGCATACACATAACGGCTCCTAAGCACAAATTCTCGAAGACTTGTAACATCCCTTAGTGTAAACACCTATTCTCATGGTATTTAAACTAAACACGCATGGGGAGTCTTCACTTAACATCATCTTTCGATCCTTCATTGAGGAACCTAAACATCATCTAAGGTAGCGAACCTAAGGCTACGTGATTCAAAACCCCATGTATGACTCTAGTCACACACAAGCTTGGTTTTTACTAAAAATCGACTAAGTGTTGAAGTTCCTAGTTTATGTTTTGAATGATGACAAACTACATTGAACTAGTATATTGTATGAAAGTTTCTATTTGCATGTGCAGGTACTAAAGAAACAAGTTCAATGGATGACAAGATGAACCTCATGAAGCTAAGTCTTGAAGTTCGCATGAAGACCAAGCTCATAGATTCATTCTCTTAAGTCTTAGGTGCAATGTAAGTGGTATGAAGGTTTATAGATGCACTATAAAGGTTGAGATTAGAGATATGAACTAATTATGGATGACAAGGAACCTAAGATACTTGTCGTACATAATTATAAGTAAATTTGGCTGACTAGAACAATCTGGGAATAGTGTTGAACCAGTCCTCTCGAGTTTACTTCTTACATCCATATTTTAGGAAAGTTTCTTTCCGTGCAAAATTGTTTTATAAAATTGTGCGGATGCTTGGATTGTTATTGATGTGAATTTTGTTATAAACAAACGCCACTCACACAAAGAAACTTAGACTTCAAATTTGATAAAGCCACGCACCACAAATCTGAACTTCTAAGGCGAATAATTGATAGAATTTGATTAAAGCAAAGCACCCTCAAATCCTAAGAACTATCCTCACGTGAGATAAAGCAAAGCACCACTCACTCAATTCGAATTTCTCACAAGAAACTCTCAAAAATTTGTTTACTTCGTGAAACAAAGGAAAACCGGAAACACTTTGTGTTTAATCTCTCAAATCTGAATTTTATTGATGTATTTTACATCCTATTTATAGGCTAAACATATCACACAATATTTCAGAAATCTAAACATATCCTAACTACCTTAGATATATGGCATAACAAACTAAGATTAGGATAACAAGAAAATCCTAACAAAACCGGATACATATCTTTGCACCATATATTTTGTAATCTGATTTCTAGTCTAAATCTTAGATATTTTGCAAATCAAATCTAGCCACTATATTTCCGAAATAACAAACTAAGTTGACCAAGTCAAACAACTTGAAAAACCACGTTGACAACGTTGCCCATAACTTCAAAAATCTTCCAAAAATCCCGCCATATGCATTGCTTGATTTCTCGTTGATTTTTGTTGGACTTGCGATTTCAAGAACTTCAAGAAACTCTTCAAGATTCAATCTTTATTTCAAGAAACCTCCATTTTTGTGTTTCTCATGCTTGATTCCATCAACCTTGACTCATAAACTAATCAAGAAAATAACAAAACACCATATGGTAAAACCCTATCAAATGACGTGGGAAGAAAACCCATATAGCTCAACACTTCTAAACTACTAACTATACTTGCTTTACATTTACGTGAATAAGCTTGTGCATGTCACCATGCACACGTAAAAATCCACCCTAGTCAACCCAAGAAGCCTTGTGTCTCCATAAGCCACTAACTCCCCCAAGGTTGCTTCTTGTTTTCCACCTTCAATCAAACCCAAACCCTCGAAGTTTTGCTCATTGATATGCGTATCATCCTCCTCTTCTTCAAAAGAGTTTGTCCTCAAACCTCGAAGTTGGTCATCAGGAACATAAGGAGCTAAATCACCAATGTTGAAAGTAGCATGGACTCCATATTCTCCTGGTAATTCCAATTTATAAGCATTATCCCCCACTTTACTTATGATCTTGAACGGTCCATCACAACGAGGCATAAGTTTATTCTTCCTTTGATTTGGAAATCTTTCCTTCCTCAAGTGTAACCAAACCAAATCCCCTTCTTTGTAGACATGTTGTGATTTATGTTTGTTTGCTCGTGCCTTGTAAATATCATTAACCTTCTCAATTCGAGCCCTTACTTCTGCATGAAGTTTTTGCATATACTCAACCTTAGTCTTGGCATCTTTGTGTACCAACTCCCCTTTAGGAATACTTACAAAATCAATTGGTAACTTAGGATTAACTCCATAGACAATCTCGAAAGGTGAGTGCTTAGTAGCATAAGTAGGTGACCGATTATAAGCAAATTCAGCATGAGCAAGCTTCAAATCCCAATCTTTTTGTGTCTTACTAACCAAACCACGCAACAAAACCCCTAGTGTTCGATTAGTGACTTCTGTTTGCCCATCTGTTTGAGGATGATAAGATGTGCTAAACAAAAGTTTCGTGCCTATTAACCTCCAAAGTGACTTCCAAAAGTAACTCATGAATTTTGTGTCTCTATCACTTACAATAGTCTTTGGAACCCCATGCAACCTTATGATGTCTTTAAAGTATAAATCAGCCACATTCATAGCATCATCTGTCTTGTGACATGGTGTAAAATGAGCCATCTTTGAAAATCTATCAACCACTACCATAATAGCATCTTTTCCCCTTGCTGTCCTTGGTAACCCTACAATGAAATCCATAGAAACATCCTCCCAAGGTCCCTCTGGCACTGGCAATGGAGTATAAAAACCTTGATGAAAGGCTGCTTTTGCCTTTTGACAAGTAGCACATTGAGCAATTATGGCCTCAACATCAACAATCATCTTTGGCCAATAAAAATGTTCTTGCAACATGGTTAGTGTCTTTGTAATGCCAAAATGTCCAGCAATACCTCCTCCATGAGCCTCCCTTACTAACAACTCACGTATAGAACACTTAGGTATGCACAATAGATTACCTTTAAACAAAAACCCATCATGTAGCACATAGGAACTCATAGAACCCTTTGAAAGTTGCGCCATTATTGGTCCAAAATCTCCATCTTGTTCGTAAAATTGAGTTATCAACTCCAACCCAAGCAACTTAAAGTTCAAAACACCAAGCAAAGTATACCTTCTTGACAAAGCATCAGCAACAACATTAGACTTCCCCGTTTTGTACTTTGAAGAGAAGTGAAAAGATTGCAAAAATTCAACCCATTTAGCATGTCTTGGATTCAATTTTTGTTGACCATTAATGTGCTTCAAAGCTTCATGATCAGAATGTAATATGAAGTGGTTAGGTCTTAGATAATGACTCCAATGATCCAAAGCTCTAATAATGGCATAGAACTCCTTGTCATATGTAGAATAGTTCAGTTTAGCACCATTCAACTTCTCACTAAAGTAAGCAATTGGCCTCTTCCCTTGGACTAGAACAGCACCAATTCCAACCCCACTTGCATCCGTCTCTACTTCAAATGGTTTAGAGAAATCTGGTAAGGCTAGTATAGGTGTGTTACAAAGCAACTTCTTAATCAATTCAAAAGCTTCTTGTGCCCCCTTAGTCCACTCAAACTTAGGCTTATCCTTCTTAATGCATTCGGTTATAGGAGCAACAACAGATGAAAAATTCTTCACAAACCTCCTATAGAACGAGGCTAACCCATGAAAAGCACGTACTTCAGTCACGTTCTTTGGTGTTGGCCATGATTTTATAGCTTCCACTTTAGATGGATCAACAGAAACCCCATCTTTGGACACAATATACCCCAAAAACGTCACACTTGGTACCATGAAATAACACTTTTCGAGCTTAGCATAGAGCTTTTGTTCTCGTAATGTCCCAAACACACTCCTTAGATGGCTTAGATGATCATTAACACTCTTGCTATACACCAAAATATCATCTAAATATACCACTACAAACTTACCAATGTATGGCTTTAAGACCTCATTCATCAACCTCATAAACGTACTAGGTGCATTAGTTAACCCAAAAGGCATGACTAACCATTCATAAAGCCCTAGCTTTGTTTTAAAACCTGTTTTCCATTCATCACCTTCCTTCATTCGAATCTGATGATATCCACTCCTTAAATCAATTTTTGAAAATAATTGAGAACCATGTAATTCATCTAGCAAATCATCCAATCTAGGTATAGGAAACCTATACTTGACGGTTATATTGTTAACTGCCCTTGAATCAATACACATTCTCCAAGTCCCATCCTTCTTAGGTACTATTAATGTAGGCACAGCACATGGACTCATGCTCTCTCTCACGTACCCCCTCTCCATTAATTCCTCAATTTGCCTTTGTATCTCCTTTGTCTCCTCTGGATTACATCTATATGCAGGCTTGTTAGGAATTTGAGACCCAGGAATAAGATCAATTTGATGTTCAATTCCACGTATGGGTGGTAACCCTGGTGGCAACTCATTAGGAAACACATCTGAAAACTCATTCAACATAGGATGCAAAACCCTAGGAATCTCTGGGGCTTCATCTTGTACCTCTTTGGCTAACAACATATAAGACATAGAACTTGTTTTCAACTCCCTTTCTAACTCCTTTCCACCCACCAACAAAACACCTTTAGAATTACCCATGCTTGTTTTAGGTTTAGAAATCATCAAGGGTTTTAATGCATATGATTTCTCATTAGGGTTCTTGCGCACAATATAGACATTTGTTCTCCCATTAAACTTCACAAAACGGTCATATTGCCAAGGTCTACCCAATAGTATATGACAAGCATCCATAGGACAAACATCACAAAGTACTTGATCCTCAAATTTACCAATTTTAAACGCAATCAAGGCTTGTTTGTTTACCTTAACATCGCTTGTGTTGCTAAGCCAATGTAGCTTGTATGGTTGAGGATGTATCTTTGTAGGAATTGCGAGCTTTTCCACCAACAACGTAGATACTACATTTGTGCAACTTCCAGTATCTATGATTACATCACAAAGCTTGCCTTGAACATTACACCTTGTGAGAAAAATTTTATCCCTTTGACTCTCCAAAGGTTGTGCACTTTGAGATTGTAATACCCTACGTAACACCAAGGATTGGCCTTGTGTTTCTGGTTGGACTTCCTCCGTTTCTTCCTCCATATTTTCATAATTGGCATACTCTTCCTCTCCCTCATCCCCATACATCTCCTCCTCTTCTTCAAGGCTTTCCCCATCTACCCAATTTCGAGTTGTTGTGACCCTAGCATGAGGACAATCTCTTTGAATGTGACCTTGCCCTTTACACTTGAAACAAACAATGCGTGAATCACTACTTTGGGGCTTTGAAGTTGAACTCTTATCCTTGATGAAGGGTGGTTTAGTAACCTTATCAAAGTTTGGTTTTTGAGGAAAAGTATCACGTTTTTCCTTAGGGTCATAAGTTTTGAAGTATGTCTTTGGCTTACGTGCAACTTGTTTCTCAACCCTTGCTGCCACTCTACAAACTTCATCAAAGGTCCAATAAGGTTGTAATTCGACCTTCTCCCTTATATTTTCATCTAGACCAGCCACAAAACGAGCCACTTTGTGGTCCTCCTTCTCTTCTAAATCACAAATCATGATCAATTTTTCAAACTCCACAATGTATTCATCAACCGTTTTTCTATCTTGTTTTAATGTATGCATCTTGATGAAATTGTTTTGCTCGAAATCTTGAGGAACAAAACGTTTCCTCATCTCCCTTTTTAATTTAGACCATGAAGATATTTTTGATCTACCTTCTTTCCTTCTCTTTCTTTGTAAACCCTCAAGCCATAAACTTGCATAGGAAGTGAGTTTTAATTCCGCCAATTTGTAAGACTTATGATCATCATATTCTTTGTAACGAAAAATCCTCTCAACCCTACGAATCCAATCTAGAAATTTTTCAGGATCCATACCTCCATTAAACTCAGGAATTTCGAGTTTAAGATTTCGATCATCATCCCTCATCTTTCCCTTATGTTTGTGCCTTGATCTTGGTTCCTCATCGTCACTAGAACTTGATGAGTATCCCTTTTTTGGTTTACGTACACTCCTCACACTTTCTTGCTCACTTTCACTTGATGATGAGCCCTCCTCTTGTTTAGATTTAGTAGGAGTTTTCTTGGTAGAAGCCATGATGGTTAGGACTTCATCTAAACGAGCCTTTAACTCGTCAATCTCCCCTTGCATACGTAGCTCTTTTGCTTGAGCCAAGCTCAAACCCTTCGTGAATCCTTGTGGATTTTCGTCTCCACCTTCTTGAGCCATGATAATTGATATTGAACACTTGAGATTGAATGAATCTCTCAACGAGAGCACCAAAAGTTGATGTGAATTTTGTTATAGACAAACGCCACTCACACAAAGAAACTTAGACTTCAAATTTGATAAAGCTACGCACCACAAATCTGAACTTCTAAGGCGAATAATTAGTAGAATTTGATTAAAGCAAAGCACCCTCAAATCCTAAGAACTATCCTCACGTGAGATAAAGCAAAAAGACCACTCACTCAATCGAATTTCTCACAAGAAACTCTCAAAATTTTGTTTTCTTCGTGAAACAATAAAAACCGGAAACACTTTGTGTTTAATTACTCAAATCTGAATTTTATTGATGTATTTTACATCCTATTTATAGGCTAAACATATCACATAATATTTCAGAAATCTAAACATATCCTAACTACCTTAGATATATGGTATAACAAACTAAGATTAGGATAACAAGAAAATCTTAACAAAACCGGATACATATCTTTGCACCATATATTTTGTAATCTGATTTCTAGTCTAAATCTTAGATATTTTGCAAATCAAATCTAACCACCATATATCCGAATAACAACCTTAGGTTGACAAAGTCAAACAACACAAAATCCCGCGTTGACAACGTTGCCCAAAACTTCAAAAATCTTCCAAAAATCCCGCCATATGCATTGCTTGATTTCTCGTTGATTTTTTGTTGGACTTGCGATTTCAAGAACTTCAAGAAACTCTTAAAGATTCAATCTTTATTTCAAGAAACCTCCATTTTTGTGTTTCTCATACTTGATTCCATCAACCTTGACTTATAAACTAATCAAGAAAATAACAAAACACCATATGGTAAAACCCTATCAAATGACGTGGGAAGAAAACCCATATAGCTCAATACTTCTAAACTACTAACTATACTTGCTCTATATTTACGTGAACAAGCTTGTGCATGTCACCATGCACACGTAGAAATCCACCCTAGCCAACCCAAGAAGCCTTGTGTCTCCATAAGCCACTAACTCCCCCATGGTTGCTTCTTGCTTTCCACCTTCAATCAAACCCAAACCCTCGAAGTTTTGCACATTTATATCATTTATATGCGTATCAGTTATGCAAGCTAGATATTCTTAAGTATGGCAAGTTTGTTATATGATATTGTATTTATTTTATTTGATCTCAAATAAAGTCAGTAAGAATTATTTTCCGTGCAAGGTAGATATTATTAAGTATGGCAAGTGTGTTATATGATGTTGAGGATAGTGACTTGCAAAACCATGTTTTTAAACTTGACAAAGCTCTTTATGGTCTCTAACAAGCTCCTAGAGCTTGGTATGCACTAGTACAAAAAATGCATTTTGCTGCGGTTTTTTCCCGGGTATTTGCTGCGGTTTTGAACCGCAGCACTTATAGCAGCAGGAAATGATGAAATTTCATTTGCTGCGGTTTAACCGCAGAAAAAGATGGGGTTATTTGCTGCAGTTATTCAGGTAACCGCAGCAAATAACACACCAGAAATTGGAGGGAAACAGGATTATTTGCTGCGGTTCTTTGTAAAACCGCAGCAAATAGTGCAGTTTCCCACCAAAAAAACACTTATTTGCTGCGGTTTTGTGAATAACCGCAGCAAATAAGCACCCAAAAAAATAATTTTTTTTTTTTTTTTTTTGCATTTTAAAGCAAAATTAGAAGCTGAAATGTTATACATACATAGAATCAATTATTTTCAATTGAATTACACTTCTATCACAAAAAAATACACTTCTATTCAACCATATCTATACATTCATTCAACCATTCCTATTCTTATTCATTCATTCAAGCATTACCATTCATAAATAAACCCATTCATTCATTCATAAAATCAATCATAAGCTCAATCTCATCTAAATATCTCATTCCAGCATCCATTACTCATTCAACCATTCTTTTGTTCAATCATTTATTTATATAGTAGTCTCATTCAATCATTTATTTTATATAGTGTTCTCATTCATAACTCATACATAAACAAGCAAAATTCATTCACAAGGATTCATATATTCATCATTCAACCAACACCACGGCAATAGCCACAAGAACACAACCGCAGCCACAACAACACAGCAATAGACTATATATATTTATGTTTTGCTGACATAATCTCCATCAGGGAAGTGGTTACGATCACCCACCATTCGAGTTAGGCTACTTCAACAGGTTTTTAAGCCTGGAGCAACTCAAACCTCAATGATGTTGACCATGGTCATCACTTGAGTCCCTTCATCATTTGGAAATAATTAGTGTCTTATGAAAAAGGACTCATTTTTTATCAAGCAATTGTCGGACTATAAGGGACTCGATCATCATTCAACAATTGCATCACCATAAGAGATGCAATTGTCTGACCATAAGGGAATCAAGTAAGAAGCAACACATCAGACCACAGATCAATAAACATCAATCATAAGCTCAATCTCATCTAAATCAATAAACATCAGTCATAAGCTCAATCTCATCGAAATATTTCATTCAAGCATCCATTAACATACTCATTAAACCATTCTTTCATAGATTCAAAATCTAATTCATTCATTCAAGCATTACATCCAAACAATGAAGAATATCAGGTAGAGTAGTGGATGATTGTCAACTTAAATGAAAGGTTGGCTAACCATATTGATAAAAAGAACAACACTTACTCAACTCTCTGTCTGTCTCATTCTCACTCAATCACTCACTTATTCTCTCTCTGTCTCTCTCACAGAGACTATTATTCTCTGTCACTCACTCTCTCACGCTTACTCAACTCACTCAGTCACTCTCTCACTGACACAGATTGACTGAGAGATCGTGGCTGCTTCACAGTCTGAACAACCTCTATTATGGAACCCAAAGCTGCTTCCTTCTGACAAGCTGGGATAACAAATTTCAAAGCAAAACATTGTTGAATAAAATAAGGCATACACAAAATCAAAGACAACCAAGAGAAACAAGAGTATACTAAAAATCATATCGTATCGTATCAAGCATTCAGGCAAGCCGNATTCAGGCAAGCCATTAGGACGCATTGCCTTGTCATTGACTCCTTCAGTGAATTTACTAACCTCAACCTGCATTCTATAGTAAAGAAATCATCTTCAGACATAACGTGTTTGATATTTGCCCTCACGCGTAAATTCACCTCTTTAAACCTTTACTACTTATGCAAATCAATAAACATCAATCATAAGCTCTATCTCAACTTGTAAAAGGATGTACTTTGACTAAATATTAACTAAAGCTCTTTACTACTGTATACTATAATAGATTAATAGTTTACATAGTATCATGAGTTCTTAACAAAGTTGTACTAAATAACTCTAATTTTCTTTCTAATCCAAAGTACAAAACTATTATTTTAACAACATATAATTCTCTACTAAACAATACAAAGTACCAAATTACAACATCACTTTGAATATGCAAAGAATCTTAGTAAACAACATTGCATACATCGAAAGCATTGTTAATCAATTCCTTAGTTTATTGTACTACAAAATAGAAAAAAAATCAAATCTTTTTTTGTTTTTTGATTCACTGATCTATTCATCATAAATCAGGATTATTAATATTGTTACTACTACTATTATCCATCTTCATCTTGTTGTTTTGAGAAGGAATAGAAGAAGCAACATCAAAAGCATTATTATTCAATTCAATAGTAAATTATTCATCTTCACAGTAAATCGATTGTTTTATTTGTTATTTGTACAATGCTAGATATCTTTCATTACTTACATATGTAGGTCAAATTAAGCAAAGTAATGTATGCTAATTTAATACACCAAACACAAAAACAAACACTAACCATGCTCCACCTAAGAATCAAACCAGAAACACGGAAGCAAAGCACAAACACCAACAGCAGACAACTAAACACCAGATTTAAAACCACAATCACAATCAAATCGAAATAGAGTTAAAACCAAATCGAAACCACATTCCACAATCAAATCGAAACAACAAAAACAAAAATTAGAATCAAAGGATAAATTAAACAAAAAAACTAACTTGAAAAAAATCCAAGCCCTCAAAATTGAAGCCTTGAAACCCAAAAAAGTCTATCTACATGGAACTCGTGTAAAAAATTGAAAATAACGAAGAAAATAAGAGAAATTACAAGAATAGAAAAGAATCGAAAATGCAATTATAAGAATGAAAAAAAAAATCAAAAATAAGGAAGAAAATAAGAGAAATTACCTCGATCTACATGGAAGTCGTGTCAAAAATCGAAAATAACGAAGAAAATAAGAGAAATTACAAGAATGGAAAAAAATCGAAAATGCAATTACAAGAATGAAAAAATCGAAAATAAGGAAGAAAATAAGAGAAATTACCTCGATCTACATGGAACTCGTGTCAAAAATCGAAAATAATGAAGAAAATAAGAGATAACAAGAATGGAAAAAAATCGATGATGCAATTACAAGAATGAAAAAAAAAATCGAAAATAAGGAAGAAAATAAGAGAAACTACCTCGATCTACATGAAACTCGTGTCAAATTCGCCCAAAAATTGACCCAAAAATCGCCCAATATTCATCTTAAACACGCCCAGAAATCGACCCAAAAATCGCATCAACCAAAATAAAACAAAAACACCATCAATGAAAAAAAAGTGAATTCAAAGTAAAAATAACAGTAAAAAAATGAAATAACCAACAAAAAAAAAAAACAGTACCTTATTTATTTTAGTGTGAAATGGGAGGGACGAGAGTGATAGTGTGAGAGTGTGAGATGATTTTAGAATGAGATTGAGAGAGAAAGACACATCTGAAAGTTGAGTAGAGTAGAAAGAGAGAGTCGCGCGAGTAGAGTGAGAGTGAAATAGAGTGAGAAAGAGCTGTGTAGAAGTGATTTTAGGTTAGGGTTTAAAATGAGGGAGACTTATATATGGGGAGAGTGTTGGGCTTGGGTTGTTTTAAGTAGGGTTTGATTTTTTTCATTTGCTGCGGGTCTAATAAAATTACAACCGCAGCAAATAACATAAATAATTTTGATTCATTATTAAAAAAAAATCTAACTCATTTGGTGCGCATCATAAATAACCGCAGCAAATGATGCGCAGCAAATGTGTTTTTTTGTACTAGTGATGAGAGACATTCCAATTTTCTTTTAGAAAATTGATATAAGAGAGGTCCAGTTGACAAGACACTATTCTTAAAGTGAAAAGGAACTGATCTGCTAGTGGTTCAGATATATGTTGATGATATTTTATTTGGAGCTACTAATCATGATTTGTGTAATGAGTTTGCAGATTTGATAAAAAGTGAACTTGAGATGTGTATGATGGGAGAACTTGGGTTCTTCATAGGACTTCAAATCGAGCAAACCAAGGATGTGATGTGAATTTTGTTATAAACAAACGCCACTCACACAAAGAAACTTAGACTTCAAATTTGATAAAGCAACGCACCACAAATTCGAACTTCTAAGGCGAATAATTGATAGTATTTGATTAAAGCCAAGCACCCTCAAATCCTAAGAACTATCCTCACGTGAGATAAAGCACAAAGCACCACTCACTCAATCGAATTTCTCACAAGAAACCCTCAAAATTTGTTTACTTCGTGAAACAAAAGAAAACCGGAAACAACTTGTGTTTAATTACTCAAATCTGAATTTTATTGATGTATTTTACATCCTATTTATAGGCTAAACATATCACATAATATTTCAGAAATCTAAACATATCCTAACTACCTTAGATATATGGTATAACAAACTAAGATTAGGATAACAAGAAAATCTTAACAAACCGGATACATATCTTTGCACCATATATTTTGTAATCTGATTTCTAGTCTAAATCTTAGATATTTTGCAAATCAAATCTAACCACTATATATCCGAATAACAACCCTAGGTTGACCAAGTCAAACAACAGAAAATTCCGCGTTGTCAACGTTGCCCACAACTTCAAAAATCTTTCAAAAACCCCGCCATATGCATTGCGTTGTTTTTCGTTGATTTTTGTTGGACTTCCGATTTCAAGAACTTCAAGAAACTCTCAAGATTCAATCTTTATTTCAAGATATACCTCCATTTGTTGTGTTTCTCATACTTGATTCACATAACCGGGCTCATAAACTAATCAGAGAAAATAACAAAACACCATATGGTAAAACCTATCAAATGACGTGGGAAGAAACCCATATAGCTCAACATCTTCTAAACTACTAACATAATCAACTGCTCTTTATATTTACGTGACAGCTTGTGCATTGTCACCATGCAACACGTAAGAAATCCCACTAGTCACAACCCAAGAAGCTTGTGTGCTCCATAAGCCACTAACTCCCCATGGTTGCTTCTTGTTTCCACCTCAATATAAACCAAACCTGAAGTTTGCTACATTATTCACGATCATCCTCCTCTTCTTCAAAGAGTTTGTCCTCAAACCTCGAAGTTGGTCATCAGGATACATTAAGG
>PYUH01003985.1:605836-674759 GCA_016808085.1 Suaeda aralocaspica | reverse complement strand
CAGATCTTCCAATATAGTCCTTCAAAAGATTATATTGAAAACAAAACGATGTAAGTAAAGTATGTAAGATATTATTGTTAAGAGAATAAGAAAGGGTACAGTAGCTTTCCAATCACTACATATGAATATGCTGCTACTTTCTAAACAAACATATTAAAAAAAGACATGACATGCTTTGCTAAAACTTCAAGCAGGACAATCAATAATGTATTAAATCAGTGATTAATTAGAATGCGAATATCATTTTGAGCAGGCAATATAACTACTAAATTATGATGCATATTACAATGTACAGCAGGAAACAAATACAATAAATAGAACGTGAATGACACTAGGACATGATGCCAAATGTATAAGAGTTCCGACACCATGAAAGGATGCAGGTAAAGAAGCTAGTCCATGGAAATGGTCAATATAGTAAGTTAGAGAACTTGGAAAGACTTTATACGAGAATTCAACAAATTAGTACAGGCTATGAAAAGGGAAAAAAATTAGCATAATGTGTCAAACAAGAGATCGAATAAATTGGACAAAAGGAAAAGGAAATAGATGGATATAAGAGTTGGAAACAAAAAATGGAGTGTTTATCTTCATGGATAAGGCCTTGGCAATAATGTAGTTAAGATCTTAAAGCAAGTCCTTGGAGGAGTGAAGTTGACCGCTGGTGGTGACCTCTACGGGCATGTATTTTCTATGAGGGGTGGCTTCAAAAGCATACAGGGAGATTTTGGTGTTGAAAATAAAAATTAAGCAGAAAGATAATTATGAGTTCACATTGGCTTACGACTACGGTATAATGAACATTAGATTTGAGAAAAAGGATTACTCAACTACTAACCTATAGAAGTCAAAATTATCCATCAAGTGAGTCAAATTAACTTCTTGCATGTAAGAATGAAGAAATGCTTGAAGAATGTTCAATTGGTTGTAAAGTGATCTTTAGGGAGTGTGACAAACCAACACAGGTTAGTAGTAATAGATTTTCGAGGAAAGGGATATATAAGGTTAGTGGTGTTCATTACCACTTCCATGTGAATTCCTATTCTAGTTGACCTAAGCTCTCAGTTGATCCTTCAACTAAAATTCTGATCTCACTAATAGTTTTAAGCTGACATTTTCAAAGTTCAAATCTTACTTTATACGTATTTTCATAAAACTTCACCAAATCTTACTTTAAGCTGACATTTTCAAAGTTCAAAGTTCAAATCTTACTTTATATGTATTTTCAAGGGTAGTGGTGTTCATAACCACATCCTCTCCGAAACTTCACCAAATTCCCAAAAAACCTTCGTCTATGATTACTTGCATTCCGAAGACTAAACTAATTAATAAACAACAAATTAAATCATGACAAAAACCTTTATTTTCTTCACATCATCCTTACATTCACCAACTTTCTTGACTATCTCATTCATCTACTTCATCACATAGTAGCCACAATCCATCCCACCAGTTTGCTGGCCGAACTAACAATATTGCAAAACGTAGGTTAAGCACAAGATACCTCTTGTGAGCATTATACCAAAAAATATTCTGTAGTATTCACTTAAGAACAAAATAAAAGAGTCACACGTATACCTCGACTCATGTGACCTCCAAAACCATTTTACAATTTTCATTGATCCTTGCTCTATACGACTTGTAAGCACTGAAACAAAATTGAAGATGTAAAAGTTCTACCAAAATAAATCAACACTTGCCTCGATGTTGCAGAAGAAAGTGACATCAACAGACACATTACCACGATACTAACAATGTTACTAAAAATTTTGAAACATTGAGGGTATATAATTACTTACAGATCAAACACGTTTTCGCAACTCAGTTGACGAGGTGGTTGTTGTGTCAATGGGTCGAGTATATAAATTATGCCGTCACATAAATCAATGGCCATGAGAATCCAGTGGTTGCTACCAAAATCAAAATACGTGATCATTATATCCAAATATAACAAGACATTGCATGCAAATACAAAAGTAAGAAAGAACTCGTTCATACTTTTCATTGTATGGGGCTAAAATTAGATTGGACTTTAAATTTTTCCTTTTTAGTTCGCTGTTGAAAGCATGCTTCACATACTTGACTACATCGAAGAAACTTTTCTTGAATTCTGCGCCAAATCATCTATGGGGACACAGGAAGGTTATGTGTCCCCCTTCAAACTTAGATATAACTTCTTCAAGGAGGTAGCTATAATTCAAAACACCAAAAAATCATAAATCATAAATCATAATATATTTACGTAAGCACAACATAAACTCAACAAAACAAAGTTGGTTTAAACTTTAAAAGGTTTACCAAATGTACAAATGGATCACTGACACATTTATACACACTCCTCTAACAAGTTCATCAACGTCGGTAGATGTGACATAAATATGTCGGTCTTCTTGGAGATACAACGTTGGTGCCTTGAACAACACACACACACTTTCATGGTTATCCTTAACCATCAACATGCGCAATAAGTCACACTCCAGAATATCAGGAACTACACCAATTTGGGAAGAGGGAATGTCAAAGGGATGTGACTCCTGTGTTTTGAGAGGGTCATAACTACCTACACCTTCTTTGCTTTGCGATGTTGTCTTCACAACATCCTACGTAGTTTAAAATCAAGCTATACTTGGTTAGTACTCATCAAATGGAATAACAACCATCAATAGAAATACTACACAAAGTTATACAAGCATAAACTAATGCTAAGGATTTGCATACTAACCGCATCCTCAAATATCACCATAGATTTAGGCCACATCACAAAGTAATCCTTGGCTTTACTAAGCTTAGTTTCACCATCAGCGATGGAACAGGCAACTCCACTAATTTGTACTCCTCATATGGATGGTCGATGCTGACCTTATAGTGATCAGGAAAAATTNTATAGTGATCAGGCAACATCGATGATGTATGAATCAAAGACTTTTCACTAGGGTACCAAGTTCCATCAGCAACAACCACTAGGTTACCATCATCATCACTCATAGCAAGACGACATTTTTGGGGCACCGTCTACAATAGAAAATTGTAGAGTTTATCACTTTAATTGATTGTACTATAACATAGAAGAATTTGTTTTATTGATTGTACCATCATCATCACTAGGTTATGCTTGCCTTTCTTATTAAAAGTCAAACAATATAAAAATGCTTTATTAAAATTCAAACAATAAAAAAACTAAGGTAAGTTCATCGTGGATATTGAGGCTATAGCTTCAATCTTCATTTCCAATTGAGCTATAGTTGCTTTTAGTGCATCTAATTCCTCATCCCTACCTTTCCTTGGTTGCTTCCCAAATGCCTTTCGGAGGCCAACTCCAACACCAGATCGGCCAATCCCTTTTACATATCCATTGTAGTCCCTTTTCCCAAGAGCCTTACATAGAGCGTCATTATCGACCTCTGAAGCAGAAGCAACCCACGGCGATACAAGTGATTCTCTATGAAATCTATGTTTGCCCACTTCTTTGCATTACTACAATCACGACAAGGGCAACATATCAAAGGCTTATATTCTAGCCTCCGTTCTTCGGCAGCTTGATGTTGTAACACTGCATTACGGAATTCTATAATCCCCGTTTGAAATGCTTTATCCCGTCGATCACCATACATCCAACTACGATTCATTTCTAAGATCAAAACAACGATAACTCTAATCAAAACTATATAGCAGTAGACTTATTAAACATTTCAAAACCACACATACTAGCAACAAAAAATCACATAAGATGCTACACAAAATACTTGTTCATTTCATTGATCGGAAATTATGTACAAGGCAAATTATAGTTCATTGCATGGATAATGAATGCATCCAAAGGGTCCCTTATCACTCCAACCTAACCCATCCTTGCACGTGTAACCTCACTAGCAAATATTTGCAAACTTTTTAGTTCTAAAGAAAATTCGGCAGCATCTCCCTATTGTTCTTCAAGTGCACAATGTAGATGATTACTCATATACATATGCACTCGAAGAACAAGTAGAGAAATTACGAACCGAAATTTTCTTTAGGATAAAAAAGAAGGCTAATATTTGCATCCTAAGTGAGATTACACGTGGAAGGACAGTCCAAAACCGGGGACTATTCAACACTTATTCCTAATGAATAAGTGTTGAACGGGTAACTAGGCTTATGATAATGAAATAGTGTACACAAATCAATTTAAAACCTTATCATCTACATTGTCATTCACATTGTACATTCAGAAAGCATACCAGGAAAATGGGAGGATCAATTCCACAGAATCACAAATTGAATCTTCAACCAATGGTAGTTAGAGCACCAACACCAACAAAGTTAACCAAATCTGAAAAGAAAAATATACAAACTTATTTAGATATCGACAATATTACTCATTGTTTTTGTTTCCTTACTACTCCAATTGTAAGTACAACAATATTACAAATTTGCACTAACAACAATAAAATATTCAATAGTTTGCGAAAAGAACACATCCAGAAATAGAGAAAGCATACCAATGAGCCTACTAGAACACCACATGTTTCAAGATTCATCAACAGTCCAAAGATAATAAATAAAACAACAAGAAGTATACACTCCAAAATCAAAATCAAACTAGAAAGAAGAAACCAAACTCAACTAATAATAAGCTCAAAATTATATTTCAGCTTCATCATTGTCAAAACCCACAAACAACACAAACTGACATGTTTTATGCATTAAAACACCAGATTTCTCTATAATCTCTACATAAAGTATTTCGGTTCTCTCTTCTTCATCTATAACTCTACTTTGTTTCATATTACTGAGCTGAGAAATAATTCGTCTTCTCAAACCTTTAACTGAGGCATTATGTAATAATTTACTGAAGCTGCAACAACTTTAGAAGTACAGGATAGTTCACTTGGCTTGTTTGACTAGCTAAAAACTTGGTTAATTGTATCCGTTTTTGTTAATCTGTCTGGTCTCGGTCTCCCCCCCCCCCCCCCCCCCTCACACACAAACCCTCACACTCCCCCTCTCACAACCTCCCCCCCCCCACCCAATAAAAAATACAGTCCAAGAAGCCTCAACAATTTGGTTAAAACTCAACTTATTTTAACTAGTTTGAAAGTCGTTTGTTAGCCATAATTTTGGTTGTTTTACTTGCTGAACAATTTTTTTTCTTCATTTTTTTTCATTAATAGTGTACGCAATTATGCACACACTGCATAAAGATGCTTACTATAGGTTAATATACTTATAACTTGATATTTAGCTCATAATTACCCGTCATATAACAAGCCATCTTATGGAAAATTCAGTGAGAGCAACATATAACCAGTCATCATGGCTACACTAAAGTACAGATGAATATAGAATTTTGCTCCCTCTATAAAAAAAATGGGTTGCAACAAATGGTAAATGACCCAGGTCACAACCCATATGGCTCAAACTTAAAAATAATCTGAGAGACCAGATCAGCAATAATTTTCTGTTTTAGAGGTAAATAGTGATAAAAATAACTTACAAGTTGATTGTGAATCTTTTGGCTGCAAGTAGTTGAGTAGCCTGCCACAATAATATTGGCATCAAGTTCATCCTGTCACATTACACGTATAAATAGTTAAGGTAGAGAAACATATACACTCTCGCGCAATTAAGAACAAGACCCTTGAAATGTAGCACATAATTACATGAACATGTTAATATGCCTCCAAATACCAACAGTGATCTTACCATAGAATGACCATAACACTACTTTTTTTCATCCTAAACAGAAGTAAATAAATTCATCTAATAAGCTAGGTTCCCCAAACACCAAACAGCCTGACATATTACACATTGCAAGCATTACAGAGCTGAGAAATAGTTCGTCTTCTCAAACCTTTAACTGAGGCATTATGTATCTTTCTAGCGTGCATAAATAAAAACTTGATGGTTTAACAATTACTGTAAAAATAGGTACCTGATTCACAAATGTTCTCTAGAAAGGGCTTTTGTCACCATTTAGCTGCATGAAATAGAGAAAATTGCCATCAATCCAACAAAAACCTCAGGACATGGAGAATCCTAATTGCATTGTATTTCGATGCTATGATACAAAAGAACAGTATGTCTATTGATATGTCAGATCCATTTAAAATTACAACATCGGACAAAAGGTTTAGAGCCATACAAAAGAACAACATATCTATCGATTGTCAGATACTCCGACAAATATTGTAGTGATTTCGTTGTCTACGCAATCATTGAAATGTCTAGGGCCATACTTTAATGTCAACACTTGCACATAAATTCTATCCTCAAAAACGCATACAACCACAAGTTGCGAAAAAAAAATGAACGCAACACAACGAGATGTATGCAAGCTCCTCAAACTTGTTTTAGCAATGATAACCTCTAAGCCAACCATCAACCTGAAGAAAATCACAATGAAGATGACTGTGGTGGCGACACCTCCAGAATTTACACTATGTGGAATTTAAACACAATGGATTCCGTTTGTGATGTTTACAGTTTACACTTCTCAGTGAAACTTGGACCGTTTTCGATTGCGAAGCAATTCCAATTTACCTTCCTAAATCAAACAAAGCTATCATTTCATATTATATCAATCAATCCTCAACTTAACAACAACAATTTCCTCCTAAATTCCTTATTCACATTTCCAATTCCTACTAAAAAAAAAGCAATCAGATCTAATCCAAACAATTCAATCCAAAATTTAAAAAATAAAAAATAATAACACTAAAAATCAATCACTAATATAACTTCCAATAATAATTCAATGAAAATCAATAACTCGATGATCTAACCTAAAAAAAAAGAAAAGAAAAATGCCTCGCGAAATTGAAGAAGGCAAAGTTGACCGAGATAAGAAATGGCGCGATGAGCAGATTCAACAGGAATAATTAACTGAACAAATGACACCTTTTGTGAGGTTGTGGAGAAACTGCAGATAATAAAAAAACCCGAATTAAAACCTGAATAAAAAAAAAATAAGTAATTGAATCTGAAAATAAGTATATAAACCCTAGCTTCGAGATTGAATCTGAAAAACCTGAAAATAAGTATATAATTTGGAAAAAAAAATCCCGAAATTGTAGATAAAAAAACCCTGAAGATAACTCGAATTGTATAAGTATATAAACCCTACCTTCGAGATTGAATCTGAAAATAAGAGCAAAAAATTTTGAATTAAAACTATAAACCCTAGCTTCGAGATTGAATCTGAAATTGAAATTAAAATACCGCAGCAAAACAAGTCGCCGGCGGATTGAATGGAGAAGAAATTGAATGGCGTTGTTGGTGATTCGCCGGCGAATTGACAAGGAGATGCTAGTTGAGAGGTTGAGAGATGAGAGTTGCGAGCTGAGAGGTTGAGAAAATGAGAGGTTGAGAGTTGAGAGGAACAGATAGATAAGATTTTATTATTACTAATTGTATCGTTTTTTTTAATGAAACAAAAGTAATTGGTCTTCATGGAGAAGCTGTCAAAACTAAATTAAAATGAAAGGTTCATTAGTATCTTTTTTTTTGTAGAAACGATACTAATGTGTTTTTATTTGTATCGTTTTTAAAAAAACGACACTAATGTATTTCTATTAGTATCGTTTTTTGAGAAAACGATACTAATAGAAACAAATTAATGTCGTTTTGGCAAACAAATGATACTAATAGCAGTTATTAGTATCGTTTTTTTTAAAACGATACTGAAGGGGCGTTACTAATGGTCATTTTTCTACTAGTGGATAGAGTTAGACCAAAGTTTGACCTATGAAGAAAGGCCAATTAAGATCCTAGACAATAAAGTCAGGGATACTAGTAGAAAAAAGTGTCAAAATAGTGAAGGTGTTGTGGTCTAACCAAGAAACCGAAGAAGCTACTTGGGAAGTTGAAGATATGGTGAGAGAAAAGTACCTAGAGCTATTTCAGGTTAGTAGGTAGAGTTACGGGGACGTAACTCGATTTTTAAGGGGGGTAGAAAGCGACCTGCTTTCCGCACGTTTTTAATCTCAATTTTGCAAGTTTATGAGTTTGTACGACTTTTAAGTAAGAATTTTATGTTTGTCTACTAAAAAGCTGTCAAGTAAGTGTCTAAGGTCTACAACAATATAGCATTACGATAAGGAAGTTTAAAGTAAATATAGTCTCTATTCAAATTCCATGCACTAATCTACACAAAGTTTTGGGATGAAACATCATTTAAGGGGGGTAGACTGTATTACCCCACATTTTCACGTATTTTAAGAAAATATTTTTTGTATTTTATTCGTATAATTTTAATATTTTAATTGAAAAATTATGTTCAATAGCAATATTAAATGATAATAATAATAATAATAATAATAATAATAATAATAATAATAATAATAATAATAATAATAATAATAATAATAATAATAATAATAATAATAATATATAATAAATATGTTTTAATTAAAAAAAATAATTATTTGTGTTCATAAATAATATTTTATGTTAATAAAATATTTTAAAAGGCTTCTAAAAATAAAATTTTCAAGAGTTCCCTAATTTATTTTGAGGCAAGGGCGTACAGGTAATTTCCACTTATTAGGGTAAGTATGGGCTTTTCCAAATCCTACTTTGTGCCCTATAAATACCCTTTAAAACCCAAATTTTCAGATTTTTTTCATCATTAGTTGTCATTAGAATTCAAAATCTAAAGAGAGCAGAGAAAAAAAAAAGGGGAAGGGATTTCCGAAAAAAAAATTTTGTTTGAGTTCGGTTTCTCGGGAAAATTAAAAAAGAGAAGCTTGTTATTTTGGGATTCATGCCCCGCCGGAGCCACGCGCCACCGCAATCCACCACTTCCTCCCCTATTTTGGTATTGTTCGGAACTTTATAAAAAAACGAAAAAGTTTTTTCCTTCTTTCTTTTTGATTCAATCTTGCAAATTCTTGTTCATATTTAAGTTTAATCATGCTTTCATAAATTTTAATCATGATTTAATAAAGTTATTATTTGTTTTAAGGCATGAATTAATTTGTTGTTCATGAAATTTTAGATTAGGGTTTATAAACTATGAAAGTTTTGATTTTTATGAGTTTTTATGATTTAAACTTCAATATTATGATCATAAATGATTGTTGTGTGATTTTATGAAGTTTAGATTGATTTTTAAAGGGTTTAAATATAAAAAAAATTGCTGTTCAAATTTTCTAATCATGAAATTCAATAGAATAAATATTATGAACATGTTTTGGCTTATGGAAAAATTATTCTAAAGCATAGATTGGTTTCATAATTATGTTAGTTGATTGTAGAAGAGTTTTGCCATGAATTTATGATGTTTTTATGAGTTTTTCATGATTTTAAAGTTAGTAAATAAATCTGAAATTTTTATCAAAACAAGTTAAAGTAAGTGTTAAGTGTTCATATTATGCTAGTATGATCACATATTAATTCTATGATGTTACATATAATTTTTAGTATGTTTTACGAAGTTTAAAAGTGATTTTAAGCATGTTTAACATGCTGTCCAGATTTTATAAAGTGAATAATTAGGCTTCTAAAGTATGTAATTAGCATGAATTGATCATATAAATTAAGTAATACATTGTATGATTGATTTATGTTGTTTTTGAAATTTTTCAAGGAGTTTTGTTAATTTTAAATTGCTGTCCACTTTTCTAAAGTGGCATAAAATTTATATTAAGGTTTGATAAAGCATAAATAAGTCACGAAAACCAAGTAATCATGCAATAGAAAATTAAAGTGTAGTATGCAATTAAATAGAGACCATATAAGGAACGGTATGGACAAGTTTCCAACATAGAAGTTAGTTTATAGTTTTGTAGAACTTCAATTTAGTTTCGATTTTCCTTATGTAGGAGACTTTGATCTAGTCCACTTCTAGAAGTTGTGGCGGAGCACCATTATTTTACAAGGTACGTAAGTACTAAAGACAAATACAGGAACTAGAATTCATGCTTGGATGATCCTTGAATTGATTATATGAAATATTGTTATGCTTGTTTTGAATCATGAATTGTGTGCATGACAAGTTTATTAGAAGCATGATTTTGTAGTATGTTGACATTCCATGTTAAATAGTAATATATATTTTTGTAAGATTGTTTTGGAATGTTATGATCAGTTTAATTTGGCCAATAATTTATGAATTAAGAAAGGAAGTTATTTTTGAGTTGGTTCGTTACTTAATCAGCAAGGAATGTAGTTGTGAATTTTTATTCACATGATTAAAAGGATGTTATGAGCAATTATTTTGTACATGTTGCTACTGATAGTTTAATGTGTGGTCAAGGAAAAAGTAAACAGTTAGCCACTCACAGTTAATGTTTGGTAAAGGAATTTGTGACATGTCGCTACTGATAGTTTAATTTTGAAATTTGCGACAAAAATTTTTAGCGACGGACGTTTTGCGACGGAATTTGTCGCAAATGGGTTTTTGCGACGGAATGTGCTAAGTTTGCGACGGAATTTGTCCGTCGCAAAATAGCTGTTATCTTGTAGTGTCTTCTGGTGCTTCTTCTTCAACATGAGTTCCTCCTTCACCTTCAGCAGGTGCAGATCCTTTCGCATTTTTAAGCTCTGCAAGGCATGCAATGATTTCAGCATGCTTCTTGTCATAAGACAACATAAAGGAACGGGTTGTCTCATCATAAAGACTTGACCTTTAACATCCTACTGTTTCTCATGCAGTTCCTTGAGGAACTCTTCCAACTGCTTTGTCTTCCCAGGAACCAGAACCTCAATCTCATTAGTTTTAATCCCCTCAGCATCAAGATCAATGGTAGGAGACTCACTATCGGACTTATTAAGAAGTCTCATACTCTTCCTCACCTTTGGCTTTTCTTCTTCCTCCCTCTTATTTTTCTCCTCTAACCTCAAAATCTCAGTGTACCACTGAGTATGCCATGTAAAACACCCAAATCCAGTCTATTCATTGTAGAAACTTGAATTTACTGCTCCTTCATTCCAACCTTCCCATACCCCTCTAATGGAACATTAAAGCTTTTGAAAATTTTTGTTAGCAAAGTTCCATAACCAACTTTCAATCCACTTGGAACAGTGTGATCCAAGTGAGAAATCATCAAGCTTGGAAAATATACTTGAACATTAAAAAAAAGACAATATATAACTGTACAATCCAACAAATTAGCTTCACCCCTTTTCTGTGTTCGAAGGAACACATTTCTCCTCACAACATTAAACATTAATTTTCCAAGAGGTGAAAGCGAATTGTGATCGATTTTATTCACTCCCTTCTTCCCTCCTAATTCCGTCAAAATCTCATCCTTACCCACCTTCCCAATCTTCAAATTATATCTACCCTTAAAGTAATTATCATAACCCTCATTCGGAACCTCAAATAACTTAGCCAGATAATTAGCATCAAACGAAATCTCAACATCACTCACGAAACTAGTGATAGTTCCTTTAGCAAATCCATAGTTTTCACAAAAATCTTGGATTGCTCTAGGACACGTATCATCAATTCTGGGTTCAGTTAGCAATTTTATTCACCCTTGATTATGTACAACATCCAATAACTCCACATAATCAACCGAACTACACCAATCTAAGTCTAAAAACAAACCCGGAACGTACTTACTTGCTTCCGCTTCCAGCGTTTTCATTGAGTCATCCCCAACATCAATGTCTTCATCTTCATCTGTTGGTTCGACTTCCTCCCTTTTTCGTTTTTTCTCAATCATGGAAGAACTGGGTTTGGTTTTGGATTTTCCGGCGAGTTTTTCGGTCGTTGCGTGGGTTTGGTTGTGGGAGTTTGAATTTCGGTTTCAAGTGAAGATGAGTGTTGAGTATCCATGGTTAATGAAGAGTTTTAAGGTTTAACGTTTTGGGTTTTGAAGAGTGAGAAAAAGAAAAGTGAGTAAAGGAGAGAGCGAGTTTTTTACGGTTGAGAGAGAAAGTTTTGTGTGAATAGTAGGTTGATTAGATGGGTATTTAAGGGAAAAGTAGTGCATGTATGTAGGATGGTTAATTTGGTATCTTTTGGTGAATTTCTTCTAGATGCATTCTCCCTATTAACATGCAATTGGTTGCAAATTTTATTCATGGAATTTAAAATTTAAAAATAAAATTTATACATCCTATACAGTAGGAATTTGAAATAATTATAAATAGAAATTAATTTTTGGAAATTAAAATTAATTTATGGAAAAATAAAATTGAAAATAATTATATATAGTATGTGAAAAGAGGGAACATTTTGCATATCATCTAATTAAATCTTCTTAGATAAGCAATCATGACACTAAGGATAATATCAAAGTTCCCGCGGGAACAAGCTTTCGCACAAGATTTGTGATAAAAAATGCATATAGGAACTTCGTCACAAATAATAACATACCTGGAGGAACTTCATGACTTTCATTGCAATTTTATCAATCCGACTTCCATCCTCATCTTCTCATATCTTTCACTATTCAGTGGCTTTGTTAAGATGTCTGCAATTTAATTTTCAGTTTGACAAATTTCAAGTTTTATCAAACCTTCTTCTACATTGTCTTTGAGAAAATGATGACGAATATGAATGTGTTTGACACGTGAGTGGTGAACTGGATCTTTAGAAATGCATATAGCACTAGTATTATCACAGTAAATAGGAATGCAACTAAAGATAATACCAAAGTCCCTTAGTTGTTGTTTTATCCAAAGCACTTGTGAGAACAACATGCAGCAGCAGCTACATATTCTGCTTCAACAGTGGATAAAGCAATAGTGTTTTGCTTCTTGGAACTCAAAGAAACTAAACATGTTCCAAGGAACATAATCATACATGATGTGCTTTTTCTATTTACCAAGTCACCTGCATAGTCCGCATCTGCAAATCCTGTTAACTCAAATGTGTCATAGTGAGGATAGTATAAGGATATATCATCAGTTCCTTTCAAATATCTCAATATCCTCTTGACAGCTGTTAAGTGTGACTCCTTTGGATTTGCTTGGAACCTAGCACAAACACCAACACTGTAAGCAATATCTGGTTTACTAGTAGTTAGGTACAATAAGGAACCCATCATGCCTCTATATAACTTTTGATCCAAACTTGTTCCACTGGGATCCTCATCAAATCTGGAGTTAGTTCCCATAGGAGTATGGTTTGTTTTTTATGTTCCCATGCCATATTTCTTGAGGAGTTTCTTAATGTACTTCTGCTGGTGAATGTAAGTTTCTTTCTCAGTTTGCTTGATTTGCAAGCGAAGAAAGAAATTTAATTCACCATTACGCTCATTTCAAATTCCCTGCTCATAAGATTAGTAAATTCTTGACACAAGGATTCTTAGTAGCACCAAATATTATATCATCAACATAAAAATGAACAATGACAAAATCAGTTCCTTTGGATTTTATAAACAAAGTTTCATCAACTTTTCCTCTTTGAAGACCATCTTCCAAAAGAAACTTTTACAACCTCTCATACCAAGCTGTAGGAGCTTGTTTCAACCCATAAAGAGCCTTGTCAAGCTTATATACATGGTTTAGAAATATAGGATTTTCAAAACCAGGAGGTTGTTCCACAAAAAACATCTTCATTAAGAAAACCATTTAAGAAAGCACATTTAACATCCATTTGATAAAATTTAAAACCCATAAAAGAAGCAACAACAATTAAAATTCTAATAGCTTCTAACCTTGCAACTGGAGCAAAAGTTTCTTCAAAATCAATTCCTTCTTGATGGTTATAACCTTTAACTACTAACTTGGCCTTGTTCCTGATGATTGTGCCGTACTCATCTAGCTTGTTCCTCAACACCCATTTTATTCCAATTAAAAAGGGCTTTATTAAGCTTGTAACGTGGCTAGGGCGATAGGTAGGATAAATTTGAAATAATGTGGTGGTATTCGGGCTATACGCATGTGAAATAGGAGAACATTAACAACAACTCCAACATTCAACTCCAATCAACCAAATTTTACATGAAATTCACATCACACCATAAAACTTTTAATTCAACAATACTTCCACTATTCTCAAGCTTACTTCTTCGTTTTTCTTCATTTGATTTTCAACATTTCACTTTTATTTCTTCTTTTCATTTTTTTTCCTCAATACTTTCAGAGTCTCTTTCAACTTTTTCAAATACTTAGGTTCACGACTCTTAATGACATGTCTTAGACAAAATCATCACACATACATAACTAGGCTAAACATGAATAAACTCTGTCTATTCTTTATTGCATAAAACCAACCAAGACATTGGTATGTAGAGCCTTATTGTGAAACCTATTATTAAAACTTCAATAATCAACCATTCCAGCATATTTTTCCAATATCCTCCAAAACTTCCATCAACTGCACAACAAAAACACAACTCCCACCAAGCTAAGCTTGGGCATACATCGAACAATGAAGAACAGCAAAAAAGGGTTGTAATGTGGCTAAAATGCAAATGAAGGGTTAAACGCTCAAATAAGGATCAAGGGAAAATAATATGACAGAATGCCAAAAATTGAATCATCTGAAAGCTTCTAAAAGATATGAATGCCTTTAATCATACGCTACATGAAACATAAAAAAGCCAAGCTACTAAAGTCAAATGCTAAAACATGGATCATATAAGCACCAGGAACTAAGCACACATGAAAATAAATAAGAATATAATAAAAATACTGCTCAAATCCTCTGTGTGAAAATTGGAAATTAGGGGTCGGAGCGCCATGACGGAGGAGAAGTGCCTAGACACTCAGCCAGTGCCCAAGCGCTCAAACAGCCTGTGCCACAGCGCAGGTGCTGCGCCCTAGCACATGTGGCTGTGCGTTCTGGCGCTTCTCCAGCGCCCTTGCCCGCTTGCTTATGTCACTTCCAACACTATATATACCCCTTCCTTCGACCTTCATTCGACACAACTTCTCATTCTCAATTCTCATTCAATCACACACTCTTTCCACCTCGTTACTTTCTCTCTCTAAACTTCTCTTGGTTTTTGTGCCCTACTTCGAAAACCGTGCCCTCCATATAATTTATAATCATTATTATTATTATTATTATTATTATTATTATTATTATTATTATTATTATTATTATTATTATTATTATTATTATTATTATTATTATTATTATTATTATCAAGCATTCAATCTAAAGAAGTTATTTCGACAATTGCACGAAAGGTGCTTCAAATGAGACCAACAACATCGAAATTATCATCTTGAGTTCTTCAAAGAGTTAGTTTGGATGATTATGTGGTTTTAATGCTTTATTATATAATTGACATGTCTATAATGAAATTCAAGTAACATTGACTTATTGATGATTCTGCTTCTAAATTACAATCAATCATAAGTAGAAACCTTGCTTTAGGTTTTATGTGATCCATGTTAAATGTTTAATGCTTTCAATCACGTAGAATTCATGTTTAGCTAAAAAGACCTAAAAGCATGTTTCCACTAATCAAAGATTATAATCAACTTCATCCTAAAGCGATCACTCATGCATGATAAATCGGAAATTATGTGTGCATTAACTAAAACCCGCCTAGCCTTATTCCAATACGTGTTTGTAGGTCTAAACCGAAAATATGAATGTTATAATTCAATATTGTGATTGTGAAATTACACAAGAGAACAATTAGAGGCCGCTATACGCAGGGGGGACACTGTAACCTACTGATGTCCTTATCCTAGTCCCCTAGTCCAGAGATATGAGACCTTCTTATCCTTCGCTGTCATTTTGCCATTGGGCTATGACCTAATGGAGTTTCGCTAGCTCCCGAAAGGAGGAAAGTGGCGACTTCTCTACTTGGGCTTTGAGATTCTAGACTCACTGTCTAAGCCAACCATACGCACACTATGCAACTAAACTAACACGACATTCGATGTCCGTAAAGAGGGCACGTGGGCCCCCAAAAGTTTTGGGTCCACACTATTCCATTCAATCATTCACCAATCAATCAATCAATGAACTAATACTGCAAAAGCAATAAAACCTAAATAATGAAGGAGGTACAATATTTTTGTGTTGAAAACAAAATCCCATTCCTAGTGAATAGTACAAATCAAGCAACGGTTCTAAGAAAACAATAAAAACTACACTAAAAAGCAATAAGATCTATACTACACAAGCAATAAAAGTTTCCTCCGCCGAGTTGGACTCAGCAATGTCCTCATGCTGAAGGAAGTAAAGGAGCCAACTGCTCCTCATCCTGAGCTCTCTGTGAAGGAATACGTATCGGGTCCATCATCATCACCACCACTACAACAACCATCTCCTGCAGCTCCTCTACTGGACCCCTCTCCCTGGTTGAAAGTGTATCACGAAGAGTGAGGCCCAGTAGAAGGTACAGCACTAGTACAGATAAAATAATCATAAATCAGATACATAGCTCGGTTATGATCCTGCTGAAAGGTATCGAACCGCTGGACAAGCTCCTGCTGCTGTATCTGAAAGTTATCAAACTGGCCCTACAGCTGGTCCATACCATACCACTACCACCCATCACCTCCAGCCTCGGGCTCCATAGGCTAAGAAAGAGGGGGCTGAGAAGTAGAAGGCTGAGAAGGCCCCCACCTCATATAAGTCTGCTAGCTAGGGGTAGAAGCAGCCTAATACCGGTTAAGGGGCATGGTCCATGACTCTTGGTCTAGAGTCAAACCTGTAATGGCGAGGTTGGGAAGAATGACAGAAGCCCTCCATCCCCCTCCAATGTACCATCTAAAACGTTTCCCCTCCAACATAATCATCCATTCACAAGTGGTAATATAATCCAGATCTAATCGCTTACAACCAACAACGGGTCTACGGCGCTGCTCAAAATCAACCCAATACTTCCTAGCAAAAAAAGTAATCAAACCAATAAACACAAAATTGTTCATCGTTGGTCTACCATACGCATCTCTACCAGCAAAAGTCGGTAAATTCACGGTGAAAAACAACTCCATACCCATATTCTTTAAGCATTCTCTAGTTTCATCAATAATACCCAAAGCTTGAAGCAAAGCATGATCTAAGAATCTAGTAGCAACAACTGGCCTTAAGCTTTAAAAATTTATCTTTTTTCTCTATAGAAGAGAAGCTTACCAATGGGTAGTCCGGGTATCACACAATTTCATTGTTTGGAGGTTGCCTCCTCCTTGTAGCACCACTTATTTCTCCTCTAGTCCTCCTTGGAGGCATGGTTAGAACGTTTTTTGATAATTTTTGATGAATTTAGGGTTTGTGTTTAATGATGATTTTGGGGATTTTGATGAAATTTGTGGTGAGAAAAAGAAAGAGGAAGGGAAATATAGAAGATTGGTGAAAATTTGAGTGGATTTGGGTAAGAGATGAGCGAGTTATGGAGGATTGAAGTTTGAGTTGAAGTGGGTTTATTGGTGAATTGGGATTTTTTGTAGTGAGAGAAAGTGATTTAGGAAGAAGAAGAAGAAGAAGAAGAAGAAGAAGAAGAAGTGAAGGGTGACAGAAAGATAAAATGCGTGAGAGGGAAAAAGGGGCAGTGACAGCCTGCCCGGCCTGTGACGTGTCGCCCGGGTATAGGTGTATCCTGCCCGGCCTGCCCAGGCGTACTGCCAGTGGGTGTTATTTTTCCAAAATTCTGAAAAAAACTATGTCACTAAAAACATGTTGTGCGCCTGTGTAAACTGCGATCTGCCCGGGTACCTGGCATTCCGCCAAGGCTACCCGGGCATACTGACTAGGTCGTGAAATTTTTTCAATTTTTTCTCTTGCCAGTGCGCCCGGGTCGAGTGCAACTCGCCCGGGTAAGCTTAATTCCGCTCGGCCTACCTGGGCATGCCGACGCTCCCAATGTTTTCAAAAAAATATAAGTGCCCGAAAACGTGATACACGCCAAGGCAGGCTGCACCGTGCTTGGGTACCCTTCAATCCGCCCGGGCTGCCCGGTCACACTATAAAAGGGGCTTTTTTCCGTCTTGGATACTCTATAATTGCTCCCCTAAGCCTGCAAAACACTCAATACTTCACACAAACATTAGTCCCTCACACTCTTTCATCAACAATCAAATCAAAGCTTAATTAAACTACCAAAATAAAAGAAAAAGAACTAAACTACTATACTTACGGGTTGCCTCTCGCAAAGCTCTCTTTTAAGGTCATTAGCTTAACCATGTTACCACATAAGTCAGTTGGGAATGAGGTCGTGGAAGCTAACTTCCTCAACCAGTCCAACTACGTCGCTTTCATAGCAATGCTTGAGGCGATGACCATTCACTTTGAACTTCTCACCCTTGTCATTCTGAACTTCTACAAATCAATACTTGCTAACCATAGTGACTATGAACGGTCCACTCCACCTGGACCTCAACTTTCTAGGAAAAAGCTTCAATCTAGAGTTGAATAGAAGTACTTTGTAACCAATCGCGAACTCCTTCTTTGCAATCCTCTTGTCGTGCCACCTTTTAGTCTTCTCTTTGTAGATTTTGGCACTATCATAAGCTCCCAAACGGAGTTCATCCAATTAATTAAATTTAGGTAGCCTCTTTTCACCTACAAGCTTAGCATCCATGTTCAACTCCATGATAGCCCAATATGCTTTGTACTCTAACTCAACTGGGAGATGACACGCTTTTTCATACACCAACCGATATAGAGATGTGCCCATAGGTGTTTTGAATGTCATTATATATGCCCAAAGAACATAATGAAGCTTGTCTAATCCTTTCTAGTCCTTACAACAAGCTTTTCTAGAATGGACTTAATTTCCCATTTTGAAACCTTAACTTGGCCGCTAGTTTTTGGATGATAAGCTAACCCAGTTCGATGGTAGACTCCATACTTCTCAAGTAACTTAGTAAGCCGTTTTTCATGAAATTGGAACCCCAACCACTAAGAATAGCTCTAGGAACTCCGAATCTCAGAAAAATGACTTGCTTAAACAATGTTATCACAGTATTAGAGTCGGATGAGGTGTTGCCGTAGCTTCAACCCACTTAGACACGTAATCTACGGCTACCAATATGAAACTATTCCTATTAGAGGAGGGGAATGGTCCCACGTAGTCAATGCCCCATACAACAAAAATCTCCACTTCTAGTATCCCATTTTTAGGCATCTCATGGCGCTTCGAAATATTGTCAGTCCTTTGGCATACATCACATGATAGAACAAAATCTCTAGAATTCTTAAAAAGAGAAGGCCAATAGAACCCAGAGTGAAGTACCTTGAACATAGACTTGAATAGTCCTGCATAGCCTCCTTAAGGTGATGAGTGGTAATGGTACAAAACTCTATAGAACTCCCAGTCAGGAACACAACGGTGATACAAGCCATTAGCACACTCACGAAAGAGATTCGGATCATCCCAAAAATATCTCCACACATGATGCAGGAATCACTTCTTTTGCTGAGAAGAGAGGTTAAGAGGCAATATAACTCCAACAATGTAATTGGCAATATTAGCAAACCATGGAGAAGTAACCGTAACAGCAATTAAATGGTCATCAGGGAATGAATCATCAATAGGGGTTAATTCTCCATCATCAAAGCAAATCCGAGAAAAATGTTAGCCACAACATTCTCCGCTCCCTTCTTATCCCGAATTTCTAGATCAAAGTCTTGTAGCAACAAAATCCATCGAATGAGCCTTCGCTTAGCTTCCTTCTTTGCTAGGAGGTACTTCAGGGTGGCAAGATCAGTGTGAACAATAACTTTCGAGCTAAGAAGATTAGATAGAAACTTGTCAAGTGCATAAACAACCGCAAGCAACTCCTTCTCAGTGGTGGCATAATTGACTTGAGCTAGATCCAAGTTTTTCTAGCATAATAAATGGCATGCAACACCTTATCTTTCCTTTGGCCTAAAACGGCCCCGACCGCATAGTCACTAGCATCATACACTATCTCGAACGGGAGATCCCAATCGAAATATTATATAATGGGTGTAGAAATCAGTGCCTGTTTTATCCTGTGGAAAGACTCAAGAAATTCGTAAAATACAAATTGGCATCCTTCAAAAGTAATTGGGTTACTGGTTTCGCAATTTTAGAGAAATCCTTAATAAACCTGCGATAGAAACCTGCATGAGCCAAAAAACTTCTTACCCCTTTTAACATTAGCTGGAGGGGGGAAGTTGCTCAACTACTTGTATTTTTGCCTTTACTACCTCAATACCACGTTCAGAAATCAAATGACCAAGTACTACTCCTTCAGGTACCATAAAATGACACTTTTCCCAATTCAAAACAAGATTCAGTTTCTCACAACGTTCAAGCACTCTAGTTAAATTGTCTAAACATGCATCAAAAGTAGTGTCATAAACACTAAAATCATACATAAAGACCTCCATTATAGACTCAATAAACTCAAAAAATATGCTGATCATGCGACGTTGAAAAGTAGCAGGTGCGTTACATAAACCAAAATGCATTTTACGATATGCAAAAGTACCATAAGGACATATAAATGTAGTTTTCTCCCTATCATCCGAATTGATAAGGATTTCGAAAAATCCCGAGTACCCATCTAAATAACAGAAATACTTATGCCTAGCTAGCCTTTCAAGAATTTCATCAATAAAGGGAACGGTAAAGTGATCCTTTTTAGTAGCAGTGTTCAATTTACGGTAATCAATGCACATCCGCCAACCGGTGACAACTCTAGTGGGCATTGATTGGTTTTTATCATTACCCACAACGATGGTCCCACCTTTCTTAGGCCCTACTTGAACTGGACCATTTAGAATCAGGAACAGAATAAATAATGCCAGCTTCAAGTAGCTTAATGACTTCTTTCTTAACCACCTCTTGCATGTTAGGATTCAAACGACACTGACCCTATATGCATGGTTTATGACCCTCATATAAATGAATGCTATACATGCAAAAATCAGGATCAATACTAGTCAAATCATCAATAGTGTAACCAATAGCTTTCTTATGATATTTAAGCACAAATAACAATTTATCAAGTTGTCTATCAGTAAGAGATGCAGTAACAATGACAGGGTATAGTTCTTTTCATATAAAAATACATACTTTAAATTAGAGGGGAGGGGTTTCATCTCAGGCTGTGTTACCTCCTTCACAGAGTAGACCTTCTGTTGTAACTTCAAAAAAAAATCAACTCTCCTCCTGACTCAGTTCCTCACCAGTTACATCTTGTATCAACTTATCAGTCTCAACATCACCTTCACCGGCATACGGAGTAATTATAATTTTTCCTAAAATTATAAACACTGTCACTATTATTGAGTATAAATAAAAATAGAGAAAAAAAATATATGAAAGAGTTGGTTTTATTATTTTTTTAAAAAATCTAAAATATAATTGTAATCAAATGCCAAATAGCAGTGTACTGCAAAATTTGAGTTATCATGCAATAGTTTTATAGTTGAATTATCGAGATCCCACATAACAGTGATTTTATATTTCAACAATTGGAATCTCGCGCTTGTAACAATAATACTGAAGTATATATTGAGATCCTTTACAGCGGTAATCAACTTAATATATTATGATTTTATCATATATTGCTTGTATTTTGAGATAAATTTAATACATACATACATATATATATATAATATATATAGTTATTTGTAAAAGTAAATTTAAATCCTTTTTATAACATAAACTATTTCGATTATACTTACAAAAAATTAATGTCGATCTGTTGATCTAAAAATATCAATAAAATTGGTGAAATAACAAATATATGTTATGGGTCGTATTTTCTCATTTTAATAACTTTGAAGACTACTGTGATGAGCGATCTCATGCAATAATAATAAGTTTGAATAAATTATACTCTGTATTAAACTTCGAAGACTACTAATGTGAGATTATGCAATATATATTAACCACTTTAATTTGATACCGTGAAAAGTCGTATAATCTATTTTTTGATATCTTTTGCAAATATAGTTGCATATAGTTAAATTATTTAAGATCTCATTAAATAATTATAGGTTTGAACTATTGACTTATTGAGTTCTAGTGCAATATATATACTACCTCAACCACAAATTAGTTGCAACAAAATATTAGTTTGTGAGATATAAAATAATGCTTTGTAGCAACTAATTTGTGGCGGAGGTACGTAGGATTACAGAGTATAAGAGTTGAAATATTGAGATCCCGTACACAATAAACATGAACTGTTGGAGGTTGAGATTTATTCGCTTCTCAATCTTTTCGTATAAAGCATTGTATTAATAAAGCAAATATACACTAAAAGCATTTGAATCATCAAGATTATCGATGATGAAATCAGTGAAATAACAAAATTTTAAAATTAGTCGGATTTTTTAAAGTTAGATCAATTCTAAGATTATTATTATGTACTCATACATCACAATGATCGTCAATATCGTCAATTTAATTTTCATATTCATATCTCGATCATAATTAAATAGTAGAACAAAATAATATAAACATACTATTAGAAAAACAATAAACTATAGTAATAAATTAAAAATACCTTATTTTAATAAAATAATTCTATAATTATATTGAAATCATGTTCAATAATAGTATTCCTTTCTATTTTTCTAGATATGACATATTAACTTTTGATACTTGTCAAGTGGTAATTTACTATACCTTCAATTATACTTTGATTTATAATTCTTCTAAAAACATCTAAAAAAAAATCATTATTAAAAAGGGTCAAGTGAGATATTACATAAAATTAAGAAAATTAAATATCCTACAAAAATTAATTTCTATGTTCATATTACATTAGTGAGTAATTGCTGTAAAGATACACTTACAAGATTTCAATTATAATACTTAATTATTTAGGAAGGTAAATATTTTGTATGGAGTAGAAGATTTTTTAGGGATGGGTAAAAGGGTGAGAAAATTTTAAATGTAGAAGCGACATGTGGCGAGTTTTAAACCTAGTGGCTTCCCTTTTAGTATAGTTATAGATTCCTAGGGTTAGCCAGTCCGAGAATATTAGCGAAATTTCCGGGAAAGAGCATTATGCACTTGTCATGGGTACGCACACATGTGCGGTCCTATGCACAGCAACCGCCTTTTCCACGAATTTTTCCCTTTAAATGCTTGACCTATTTTCTCATTTTTAGCAACTTTTGAAACTTTTACCAACTTTTGGCATTTTAAGAGCAATGTAAAAGTTGAGTTCATGAGCAAAGTAGACATAAATTAGCATTTACATAATTCTACTACAAAATTCTTCTTCATTTTTCTTTTAATCTTTATATTTTTCATTATTGTGGACCTGGGACTTTGGGGGCCCATGTTCCTTTTTACGGACATCGAATGTTTTTAGTTTATTTGCATAGTGTGAGTATGCTTGGATTAGGGAGTGAGTATAGAAGCTCAAAACCCAAGTAACGAAGTCATCACTGTGCGCCTTTCAGGAGCACATGGAACCCCGTTAGGTCTAGGCCGAAGGCGGATTGACAGCCAAGGATAAGAAGGTCTCATATATCTAGATTCGGGGATGAGGGTAAGGACAACAGTAGGTCACAATGTTCACTACGCCAAAAAGTGTTTTTTATGGCTGTTAGAAAGCTTTTTTTTATAGTTGTTATTCAACAGCCATTATTCAAATCGCTATAAAAAGTGATGGCACATTTTATAGCTGTTCTATAACCGCTATAAAAGGTCCTTTTATGGGCGCCAAGACACATAGATTTTACAGCTTATTTTTTATGGCTGTTATACAACAACCATAAAAAGTGCATCAAAGGGCGCCAAATAACAAGTCTTTTATAGCTGTTATTTAATAGGAGCTGTTAAAAGCTATTGAAAGTGGCGCCAAATAACACATCTTTTATAGCTGTTATTTAATAGAAGCTGTTAAAAGCTTTGGACATATAACAACGCCTATTTTTCAACCGCTATTAAAACCTACAATATTATTTAAAAAAAATCCACAAAAATATTACCATTTTTGTCGAAAGCTTCAACAATAGCTGTTATATATTTCAAATAGACGCTTTAGGAAAAATGTATTCCATTGTGGAGATACTCGATAACTAGTTCACTTTTTTTCAAAATATATACATAGTTATTAACATACATCCATATGATCAAAAAGAAAACATATCAAAATAACAAAATCGACTACAAAATGTTTCATTTGTTCCAACTTGAACATGCAAGATAGCTACATGTGTTGAAAAACATGACGCACCCACTCAAGTCTAACTTCATCAATTTGAGTTTGATCGTAGCTTGAAAATTGGCAATCCGAAAAATACTTCATAACACATGTTTAAATTAGAAAAAAGTTAGAACATTAATTATTATTTTGCTTTAAAAAAAGGGAGATAACATGCAAGTATATCAAACTCATGTTGTAAAGGTAAAGGGTACAATGAGTAGAAAGGTAGGGGGTATAATGAGCAGAAATTTCGGCAGCATAACAACTGTATATGGACATTTCCCATAAATAAACCATGAGTTATGGTTATTTAGCCACCTGCAATAAACTTTGGAAGACTCAAGGTNTCTTTCATGTATCGCATGACATAATAGCCACAATCAACTCCATTTGTTTGCCGAGGACACTACATAAGTAATAAAATAAACAAATATAAATGTCCATTCATATGAATGTTTCGAAGTTAAATAATAAGCTAGCTATCTAGGTTATGAATTAACCATACTTTTATTGAATGCCATTTCGTATCCATCTTCAATTTTGTAGCAATCTCCATTTCACTTCGATATTGAAAAAGGGCTCTAAAGGGATTGAAATTGAAAATAAGTTGCTTATTTGAGACTAAGTATAAATATTGATTGATAAAAGGAATAAGGATCCTCTGTAGCACTAAATTTAGCATGTTGAAAATTAATTACTCACATGTCAACAATTTCACGTAAATCCTCTCTGACACCTTTCGATGTTCCAATTTCATCTTGATTGTGCAAGGAATCAAAGTAGTATACGATGTTGTTGAAAGGGTCGATAGCACTCAATATCCAATGCATCCTACTCAACAGACATTAAACCACGCAAGACATAAGCTACTAAAAATCCCACCTTTTCTTCACATAACTATGGTACGGCATAGAAAACCTACGATTAAAAGGGTAAAATAAGATATAGATAAGAATTACTCGGCATTATATGGAGCAAGGAAGATTTTTCCTTTCGTTGCATTGATTTTCAAAACATCAACTATATACTGAGATCGACTTTTTTTGTCATCCTTGACCTTCTTCATGTTTTCCTTTTGTACCTTGATCGTCGGTGAAATCCCAAATGGACATAGAAATCCAAATAAAGGAGATACTCCACTAATAGAAGCAAATGAATACATTTTCCTAATTTTAATTCAAAAAAAAATAATAATAATAAATAAATAAACATGTAAGTTGAAGTTGAAAAAATAATAGACACATTTGTGAGTGGTAAGTTGAAGTTGTGATGTAAGTTGAAAGAATTATGTAATACTTGAAAATTATGCAAACTTACGACATGTAGGTCAACAAATGACACAATCCGATTTGGTCTTGAACAAGGAAATCAAAAACTTCCTCTTTACCAAGATACACCTTCTTGGATTGATTACGTATTCCAATATCAATTGGGACCATGACTTGTTCATTTGCCGAAAAATTCTCCACGTACTTGTAAGACATGACCATTTCTGGGAGAACACCAGCATTGACCAATGCTTCAAGACTTCGATCAACCGTTTCTTCGTTTATGATTAAAGGCGATGTGTTCAGCTCCTAACCAAAAAAAATGGGAAATTTAAATTAGACTCACAAAATAATTATGAAAAACCAATTTAACCATGGCTATTAAAGACTATGTTCAATTGCTTTGCATATTATTCAAATAATGATATGCCTGTTTCAATCTATAGCATTCAAACCGCTCATTGGCTGCCGACCTGTCGTCGGACTAAACCCACCAGCACAATAGCAGGAGGATAACAATTTACCTTTTGTGATTCATTTGGACATACTCTTGGAGTTTCTCTCAATTTACCTTGATTGTCTTTACTTTTTGAAGAGAGAAGCTCCTATGAAAAACAACAATACAAATTTTGAAGTGAAGGAACATGATGATGATGAGTAAGACTATATTTATTTGTCATTAAACTACCTTTTTTGCCTTATCATTCTTGGATTTTCTTGCATTCCCTTCAAGCAATTCCTCTTCATGTTGATCTTGGAAGTCTAACACTTGTGCATCTTGATTTTGTTGCTGTTGTTGGTTACCATCACAAGGATTTGTCACCTTTTACGTTAGTAGCACAACAACTTGTGACTAATTAGGATGTAAGTGTGCAAATGAAACAAATACAAAAGAGTGTCAACTATAAAATGACACAACCTTGTCTAGAACAATAAGTTCTACAGGCCACAAGACAATAGTTCGTACTGCTTCTTTGACAAAATCTANTTCTTTGATAAAATCTGCTACCCCTTCAAGCGGGATCGGTAAAGCTGTAGTTTCCTCCATAGCATAATCAATACCGACTCGCATATATCCACAAGGTATTGGTGTATTATGAGCCATAGTTTCCATTCTCATGTTATGCACCTTCCCTAAAGCAACCATTCGATAACTTGGTTGTGACAATGCTAATTTGCATGGAGTTATACCCTACATAAAGTTAAAGGAAGAGGACCATTCAGTCAGTGTTAACTTGACTGAAATTCAGTTAAAAATATCAGTATAATTTTAAGTATAATTCGGTAACGACTTGTTTGATGGTAATGACTAAAGAGAACCAACTTTTAAGTATAATTTTCAGAAAAAAGGTTGGAAAAACGTCTACATCCACCGCAAATTGCTAGTTTACCCAAAATCGTTTGTTTTTGTTCATAATTTCATGACCACCCAATACCATTCCCTAGAACTAATCGATGGTAATAATAGAAAAACACAAGGAAAACACAAGTTTGAGAAAAAACTTGCATTACCATGGGGATCGCATGATTTCAATTTGGTGAATTTGGAGACAAGAAAGAGTTGGAGACAATACCTGAGGAATATCAATTTCAGCAGTTTTCTTCCATTCCTTGTCTTGGTTTGAGGCTTTTTTGTTCTCACTTGTACCAAGCTTCTTTGAAGTTTCAGCATCCTCGTAGCCAACCTTTTCATTATGACAGCCTTCCTCTTTCCTTTTCATCGTCTTCACTTCATGTTCAAATGTTTGCACACGCTCGCATAGCTTTGTCACTTGATTCAAATATGCATTTCTACTTTCAATCGCACCAAAGTACTCTCGATTTGTCACTCCCACTCCAACTGTAGTGACGCGACCACCATGCTCCCCTTTGCCGAACGCCTTTGCCAAAGCATCTTGTCATCCACAATCTAGGAAACCACCATTCTCAGATAAAGTCATGAAATAATCCTGAAACAACAGCAATTCAGGTTGATTAACATTAGATGACACATAAATTAGTAGAAGTTAAAAAATATATATTTAACACGTCAAATTCATACAATGCGAGAAGCTATTGCTTTAGCTTCCTCAACAATATCTCCATTCTTGTCGGTTCTCATTAGCTTCCACAACTGTCCTCGCCCTAAACTAGTTTGATGGATGCCTTTTGCAGCTAATTCGTCGATCTAAAAAACAAGACAATATGAAAAAGTTACCATACATTCGTCATATATAATAGTTTCAAGAAAATAGTCAGATAGATTCACTTACAACATCTTGCTCGTATCGAGCATACCCTCTACGAGAACGTTTTTGAGGATATTTATTTCCCTTGGCACATTGTGAAGCTTGTTTACTCTTTTCCTAATTCACATTTAGTGAAACCAAAAAAACAAATTTGAGACACTTAAAGTAAGGAGTAAAGTTCCTAAACATGCGTGTACATGAAAGCATAAACATGTATACTACCTCCCATTCCGATGTTAATCTAGCAGCTACAAACTCAGTCCAATCTTTTGGGTTGATGAAATGGTATTGCTCTGGTGGATCCTTACGTATCTCCATATCGTTCGTCCAAATCCAATCTCGGGACAACGTAGACTTGAAGTTCTTCCAAATGAGGTTAGCTTTGGTCATCATGAACTTCTTCGTGTTACGATCACACTTGAATATCAATTACATGCAAATATGTGACATCAATACAAATAAATAATATATATATTCTTCCAAACGATAAGCCAATGACTACTATATGAGTTTGAGAGTATTACCACAATTTCTTCAAACAATGATTCTTTCAACCGTTCTGGAACAGAAGGCCAATCATCATAAATAATAGCAATATTCTTCCGGATTGTTAATCCCCAATAACTCATCATACTTACACTGTCTTTCCCTATAAGTAATCCATTGTCATTCCATGAAGGTTGAAATACCTTTCCTTTATTCCTTGCCCTACGAATTTTACTCATTTTAGTCGCTCCACGGCCCTTTTCTTTCTTTCCTTTTCTTGGGCGACGAACCCACTCAGCATTTTCTGATGTAGAAACCATCAACCTAGTAGTTCACATCAGAAATCAACAAAAGAACAAAACAGCAAAAAAATACACATAACAGACCAAAACAATATACAGAACAAAGGAGGCCAAAACAACATAATGACAAACCAAAACAGCAGTCCAGAACAGACCAAAACAGCAGTCCAGAGCAAACCAAAACAGCTGTATATCAGACCCAAACAGCAGACCAAAACAGCACAATAACACACCAAAACAACAGAATAATAGCCCAAAATAGCAGAATAACTAAAGAACAAAACAACAGACCAAAATAGAATATTTCAGACCAAAACATGCAGTAGAATAACACACCAAAACAGAAAACGAAAATATACCAGAACACACCAAAACAGAAACTACTATACCGAACGAAACAGATGAAAATAGCAGAACAAAACTAACCAAAGAAAAAATCAGAACTATACAAATTAGAAAAACAGAAATCAGAACTACCATTTCATTTATATTTCCTTTTCAAAGCCTTCTTGGAAATTGGATTACTCGGATCCTCCTCCTATACCCACATCCCCTCATTATGATCATCTCGTTTGTAGAAATCGTCTTCAACAACTTGGTCATCTAAGGGTTGTGACGGTAATACAAACGAAGGTTCTTCTCTTTCATCTATGTCGTGATCCTCATTAGGAACTCTTTTGTTCGAAGACAAAACAAAAGACCATCTTCTATTAGCTGGGTCAGTAACATAAAAAACCTGTGTTGCTTGAGTAGCCAAGAAGAACGGATCATCTTTACTACCCGTTTTGCTAAGGTCAACAAATGTGAACCCAACTTTATGGTCAAATCGAACTCCATTAATATTATCAACCCATTTACCACCAAATATAGGAATTCTAAACAACCTATAATCCAACTCCCAGATGTGTTCAATGACACCATAATAAGACATCTTTGTATAAATTGGGTTTTTGTCTTTAGCACTTGAGATATGCATTGCTTGTGCTACAATAGTAACCCCACTATTTTGAGTAGTTGTCTCATTATCCCTATCCTTTGTGCAAAAGGTATAGCCATTAATCTGATAACCTGAATATGATAAGACATCCTTGGCTGGACCCCGAGACAACCATTTTAATCTTTCAGAAACTTTGGATGGTGATTGGGCTAGTTCTTCTACAACTCAGACTTCTAACCACTCAATAAAAGACGAATTGTGTTTGTTAGTAATCTAGGTTTCATTCTTACCAGGATAGGTGATCCTTAAATAAGCCTTATGTTCTTCCATTTATGGGTCAACCTCTGGACTATTGTGTAAAACGTACAAGTGTGCTTGACTCCACATTTGATGGGGCACATTCAATACCTTATTTCCCATAATCCCTTTCCCTGTACAATCACTTGAATGCGTAGGCTTCGGAATTCCAACAGCATCAATGAATGAAAGATAATGACTAACAAAATCAATAGCCTCCTCCACTAGATAGCGCTCAACCATACAACCTTCCGGCCGACTTCCACTACTAACATAATCCTTTAAAATTTTCATGTATCTCTCTATAGGATACATGTATCTCAAATATACAGGCCCACACAATTGGATTTCTCTAACCAAATGTAGTGTCAAATGAACCATTATATCGAAGAAAGTCGGTGGAAAATACATCTCTAACTGGCACATAGTAACAATGATTTCCTTTTGCAAGGTAGGAAGCTTCAAAGGGTCAATTTCTTTACTAAAAATCTCACCAAAGAAAATGCAAAGTCTTGTAATGGCATTTCTAACTTGTTCGGGCAAAATGGATCGAATAGCAATAGGAAGATAGTGCTCCATGAGAATATGGTAGTCATGTGATTTCATGCCCATAAGTTTATTGTCTTTCAATGACACAAAATTTTTAATATTAGAAGAATACCCACTAGGAACCTTAATACCATGCAAACACTCACAAAAAAGTTTTTTCTCCTTTCTACTTGGAGTATAACATGTAGGAGGAAGATAAGTACGATCACCATCTTTGACAGGGTGTAATTCAGGCCTAATTCCCATGTCAGCCAATTCTTTTCTAGCACTTAAACCATCCTTGCTCTTCCCTGGTACATTGAGTATTGTGCTAACAAGACTTTCACAAACATTTTTCTCGATGTGCATTGCATCGAGAAAATGTCTCACGTGCAAGTCTTTCCAATAAGGAAGGTCAAAAAAGATAGACCTTTTCTTATAGCCACGTTTTGGAATTTCTGAGGCATTATTCTTTCCATGCTTTACATTTAACCCATGTACCTTATGAAGGATTTCGAGGCCTGATAAGGGAACAGGAGCTCTTCCCTCTTCTGATTTACCGTTGAAAGCTTTCTTCCACTTTCGATAACGATGTTGCACAGGCAAAAACTTGTGTGCGCCTAAATAGACAACTTTAACAACATTTTTGCTTTCCCCTTTACTAGAATTCTTTAGCTTGATTGAGGGTGTGCTCTCATCACATATAGGGCATGCCTTATAACCTTTCACACTATAACCAGGCAAATTACCATACGCTGGGAAATCATTTAGTGTACCAAAAAGCAAGGCTCTCAAGTTAAAATATTGTTGACGGTAAGAATCAAATACCTCAACACCTGTATCCCACAACATTTTTAAATCTTCAATCAATGGAGCCAAATAAACATCTATATCGTGGCCAGGTTGTTTGGGTCCTGATATTAACATTGAAAGCATCATGTACTTGCGTTTCATTATTAAAGATGGGGGAAGATTATAAATCATCAAAATTACTGGCCATGTACTATGAGTACTACTTTGATTGCCATGAGGGTTCAGTCCATCACTAGCTAGGGCAAGCCGCAAATTTCTAGGGTCCTTGCCAAATTTAGGATGATCTTTGTCAATCTTGATCCATTGTGGAGAATCCGCCGGATGTCTTAATATACCATCACTCTTTCTCTCTTCAGCATGCCATATCAAGCTTTTTGCTATTTCTGGAATACCAAAAAGCCTTTTAAGCCTTGGCAAAATTGGAAAGTACCACATCACTTTAGCCGGAACTTTTCTCTTCTTATACCTTGAAGCTTTGCACACAGGACAACTTTCAAATGAAGAATATTCTTTCCGGTATAAGATACAGTCATTTGGGCAAGCATGCATCCTTTCATAGCGCATGTNTAGCGCATGCCGATAGAGCTTAGCATCTTTTTAGCTTCATAGGTACGATTTGGAAGCAAGTTTTCATCAGGAAGCATGTCTTGAAATGCATCTAAAAAATATGTAAACAATTTATCTGTGGCTCCATTCCTTGCCTTCAAATTAAATAACTTGATAACGGCAAATAATCTACTATATTTAGTGCATCCGGGGTACAATGGTTTCTTTGCATCACTACGCAATNACTACGCAAGCTATTAAACATATCTGGACAGTCCGCAAAGCTTTCCTCCATGGCTTTTGCCATTTCTATAAACTCATCATCTTCGATGTCTTCATTTTCAAAGTACTCATGTTCATAGGGAGGTTCTCTATCGATATCTACTTCTACCCCAGTTTCGCACTCCATCATACCATGCACATTAGAAGGACCTTCCCCTAAATTCTCACCATGATGCAACCAATACTTATACAATTGATTAATGCCTTTAAACATCAAGTGATCTTTTATATCCTCAATATTAAGTCGAACCATATTATTGCAATCAACACATGGACATAAAATATGATTCACATTCTCTGCATGTTTTCTTGCAAATTCAATGAATCCATCTACTCCATGCTCATATTTATCAATATTACGCCGAGCATGCATCCAATCTCGATCCATAACAACTATGGTGTAACAAAGAAATGCACATGAAAATGATTATTAGTGTGTTATCATTAGTGTGTTAAGTTCTTCAAATTTTTGAAATTATTTTAGTTATTTTGTGGTGAATATAATAGATATTTTAATTTCAATACAAACTAATTGAAATTATTAAATTATTTTTGTTATTTTAATTGGATCTTATTGTCATGCTAAATTGCTTTCTTCTTCTTCTACTACCATTGAATTATACAGGCATATACAACAGAGGCATTCAAATAAGATGAAAATATAGGAGCGCCTATAGTTACATTCCTCAATTCTACATGCTTCTTTAATTTGCTTTAGTTATTTAGAAGTGATTGTATATAATTATCCTAACAACTACAAAATCTAGTTAGTTCATCATATCCCTAATTGTTTATACAGGATTATTACTGCTTAATTATTAATCATAATTCATTATCTAAAAGAGTTTGACANTATCTAAATGAGTTTGACCAATTATCAACCCTTTGAACTTCTCATTAGTCATTATCGTTCAAAAAAAAAAAATCATCAACCTGGTATTTATATGGTTCCAAAATTTAGAAACTCTCACAACTAACTAACAACCACCAGTTAACAGGCATTCCAGTTCTCCTGAGTAAAGTATTCATGGCAACTAAACTTTCATTCCCTCCAACTCTAAATTTCACCTTCAAACATTACAATTACAAAAACCCCAAAACATGTCAATCAATTACTCCTAATTCCCACAAATTGTTGGCCTAATTTAAAGCCTAAATTCAGGAATATCAAACCCAACCAATTGCTCAAACAATCAATTAAATCCGAAATCCAATAAAAAAAAAAGCATCAAAAACCTAATTTAATCAGTAAACATGCAGCGCGTTTTTGGAACCCTTAATTTCCACAAAGCTCGCCCAAAATCAAAATCAAAATCAAAACCAATTCCTCAAACAATCAATTTTCTTTTGTTTTTCACATTGAAATAGTTAACAACTTGTTTTTTTTTCATAGTACAGAAATTAACAACTTGTTTTAAAGAAACAAATGAAGTTCAAAATTAATACAGAAACAACAATTTAATACAGAAACAAAATTACAGAAACAAAGTTAAAAAAAATAATATGTGGAACCCCAAAACCGAAAGCTTAACAATTACCAAAAACTACTGACCTTGATAATTGAGGAGTAATTGAGGAACAATTGCCAAAGACCGAAAGCTTGACAATCTGGAAAGCATCAAAAGCTTCTTCAATTGCTTATCAAAAAATTAAAAAATTCAAATAAACAATAAATCGGAAAAAAAAAGTATACCTAAACCGAATTTACAAACATTGGATTTCAATTGAAAAAAAATAAATACCTTTTACAAGCAATCGCAATTAACAAAAAATTAACAAAAAACACTGAATTTCATGTTGAATATTAACAAAAAATTAAGAAAAAATTCAGACTAACACCAATTGCAAGCTAAACCAAAACGAATTGCATATTGAATATTTACCAAGATTTACACTATACAAGAATCAAATTGCAAGCTAAACCAAAACTTTTTTAGCTGAAATTTGTAATTGAATGTCGTAATTGAAATTCGTAATTGAATTTCGCAATTGAAATTCGTAACTGATTTCGTAATTTCAGATTGAGAATTTGAGAGATTGAAATTCATTACATTAATTTATGCACTCAAACTTGTCGATTTCATAACATGCAATAATCTATACCAATCATCATATTAACCAAATTGCCGACTGAAATCAAAATTTACATGTACTCATCGATTTCACTTGTAGCGTCGACTTCAGTCGTCGAAAATTACCGCCGGATCGGAGATTTAATCCAGAATTTCGCCGGGAGCTTGAGGGTTTTTGTGAGGCGGTTTGTTTGAGCTTGAGGGAGTTCGTGTTTTTGTGAGGTGGTTTGATTGAGAATTTAAGAAGACTTCGTTTTTTTTTTTAAGTAAGTTTTAAATATTGTTTTTATGGCGGTTGTAAACAAACCGCTATAATAAGCTTTGCTGCTTTAGATTTAACGGTTGTTGCCAATTAACCGCTATAATATGTCTTTTAAGTTAATGCACACATAATATCTGGTATAAACATGCTTAGGTGATCGATTTACGATTTAATTCGTTTTAATCTTTATTTAGTCGAAACATGCTTTTAGTCTTTTGAGCTAAACACAAATTTTATGTGATTCAAAGCATTTAACACTTAGCATGAAGATCATATAAAACCTAAAACAATATTTCTACTTAAAGTTGATTTTAATTAAAAGTCGAATCATTAGTTAGTTAGTGTTATATAAATTTGATTTTAAAACATGCCAATTATCTAATAAAGTAATTAAATCACGTAAACATGCAAAACTAACTCTTTGAAGAACTCAATATGGAGACTTTGATGTTGTCGGCCTTATTTGCAGTACCTTTCGTGCAATTCATCAACAATTTCTTAGAAGCGAAAGCTTAAAGAACCTTGATTAACAATAATAATAATAATAATAATAATAATAATAATAATAATAATAATAATAATAATAATAATAATAATAATAATAATAATAATAATAATAATAATAATAAGAATAATAATAATAAGAAGTTTAAAGTTTTGAGAAAGAAAGAAGTAGAAAGGCAAGGTTTTCGAAGTAGGGCACGAAAACTAAGAGAGTGTTTAGAGAGAGAGAGATCGTGAGGTAGAGAGAGAATGTGTGAAGTGTGAGATTTGATGAAGAATTGATTATCGAATTTATTGAATGAGGGAGTGAGGTCGGAAAAAGTCGAGTATTTATAGGGTTAGAAGTGACGTCATCGAGCACCAGAATGCCAGAGGAGCGCCATAGCGTACAAGGGTGAGCTCTAGGGTTGCTCCTGCTTTGGGCGCTGGTTGGGCGCCTAGGCGCTCGCCCTACGTCATAGCGCTCGAGCTCTATTTTTCCTAGTTTTCACGAGGTGAATCTCCGAAGTTTCCTTATTTTGTATATTCATTTTCATAAATCGAAACATTATGAAATAATACGAAATTCACTTCCATAACCTAGAGTTTCCAAAAATCGAACAAACCCTTCTAGAAGGTTGGTCGAATCCGGTCACATTCATACACTTAAATTAATTTCTTTATTTTTGGAAATTTAATTAAAAGCTGAATAAATAAAATGAAAATGAACATAATATGAGAAAATGAAAACAAATGAAAACGAAATATAAGAAAATAAAATGAAAATTGGAAAATTATTTTGAGCTTATGTCGACCATCATAACTCATCATTGATTAACTATTTCCGACAGCGGTTTTATTTATTTATTTATTTATCTATTTATTTATTTATTTATTTATTTATTTATTTATTTATTTATTTATTTATTTATTTATTTATTTATTTATTTATTCATTTATTTATTTATTTATTCATTCATTCATTTATTTATTTATTTATTTATTTATTTATTTACTTACTATATACCTCCGTTAACGATTATGTGCAACACTTTGTATTTCAGGATGTTTATAACACCCTGGATTTTCCTAACTTCCTACTTCTCATTTTTTCGGAAAACATCTTAATTTAATAAGAATTATATTTATTAAAACTACTTGTTACGGAAAAACCAAAGCATTACCGCCACCGTGATAGCGGCTAAGGCAATTATCAAAGTACTATAGCGGAAGTCTTAAAACCAAAACAATATAAAACTAAACTTCAAACAACTACAAATTAAAATCAACTTTAAATTTATTACACTTCGGAACCATATTAATGACCCTTAAAAAGCAAAACAAAACTAATATTAAAAGTCTTTCGAAATCCAAACATCCAAAACAAATGTTAGTCTTCATAAGCAACTATAATAAAGCAAAACTACAAACACATCAAGCGCTTTCGCTCCATCCCATCATGAAATGACTTATGCCCACTTGTACCTGCAACTTTTCTTTTACTAGACAACTACTCACCACAAGTGGGTCATCGTAGGAAAAGTCCAAGACAAAGCCATGCACACAAAACAAACAGTCAGCAAAGCTGATTACATAACTACTAAAGACTTATGCAAGAACAAAAGAAATAAAACATGCACTCAACTTACCATTGACAACTTTTTTCCTGTACATGGACTCAATTAAATTAATTACTATATTTATAATTATGGATCCTGCATCGAACGGGTTTCCTCCTTCAAAATCAACGCCCTATTGGGCACCAATTGGGGAGCAACTCCCAAAAGGTATTACTATATCACATAAAGTGACGGATATCCACTGCATTAGAAATATAAAAAGGTACAACGTCCTGTACCCCAATTAGAAGTCATAGATCACTGTTCCATACGACTCCTCCCCTTGTTCATACTCAAGGTATATACGTTCCAAGAGTTTTGAGGCAAGTCCTCTTACACTTTCCTTGATTTAACAGGTTTAATAATGTTATGACTCTCATGCAACATCATATAAAAACATCCATCAAATCACATAAGCTAATTTAATTATCTTCAACTTAAGGTGATTCGATATTAAATTTAGGTGTGTCCTTTAAATAAACTGAACCTCTTGTACCATACATTAACTGTGAGTGGCTAATAAATTGCTTTCTTCTTGACCACACATTAAACTGTGAGTGGCTACATGTCAAGGAATAATTGCTCATAACTTCCTTTTAATCATGTGAATAAACATTCACAACTATCTTTCTTGTTGATTAAGTAACTAACCAACTAAAAAAAAATAACTTTATTCCTTGATCAATAAACTTTTGGCCAAATTAAAATGATCATAACATTTCAATTTAAGCTTATAAAAATTAAACTTTTATTTAACATGGAATGTCATCAAACTTTAAAAGCTTGCTACTAACTAACTTGCCATGCATATAATTTCATGATTTAAAACAAGCATACAAGATTTCATGTAATCAAGAATTACTCAAGCATGCATTCTAACTCTTATGTTTGTCTTTAGTACTTACGTACCTTGTATAATAACTGTGCTCCGCCACAACTTCTAGAATTGGACCAGTTCAAAGTCTCCTATAATGGGAAAAACTGAACTAAATTAAAACTTTGTTGACTAAATTCTAACACAACTATAACTAACTTCTAAGTTTGGAAACTTTGTCCAAAACTTTCTTATATGGTCTCTATTCAGTTCCATACTTCACTTTAACTTTTCCATTGCAATTCAACTTATTTTTCGGGACTTAATTATGCTTTATAAAACCTTAATAAATTTTTTATGCCAATTTATGAAAGTGGACAGCAATCTAAATTTATGAAAACTCTTTGAAAACTTCCGAAAACAACACAAATCAATCATACAATGTATTACTTAACTTATATGATCAATTTATGCTAATTACATACTTTAAAAGCCTAATTAAGTAATTTATAAAATCTGGGCGGCATGTTAAACATGCTTAAAATCACTTTTGAACTTCATAAAACATACTAAAATTTTGTATAGATCAATTTAGAATTGTTGTGTGATCATACTAGTACAGTTTGGACGCTTAAAACTCAATTTAACTTGTTTTTATTAAAATTTCATATTTATTTATAAACTTTAAAGTCATGAAAAACTTATAAAAACATTATGATTTCATGCCGAAACACTTCTACAATCTACTAACATATTTACGAAATCAATCTAGGCTTTAGAACAATTTTTCATATGCCAAAACATGTTCATAATATTTAATCAACTCAAATTCATGATTATAAAATTTGGACAGCTTGACAAATTAAGTTTAAAACCCTTAAAAATCAATCTAAACTTAATAACATCATCATAAATTCACCCAACAATAATTTATGATCATAATATCAACGTTTAGAACATAAAAATTCATAAAACCATAACTTCATAAATTTTTCAAACCCTAGTTTATAATTTCATGAACAACAAAATTAATTCATGCCTTAAAACAATTCATACTTATATCAAAACATGATTAGACTTATAAAAATATGATTAAACATAATTATAAACATGAATTTGCAAGATTGGATCAAAATAAAGAAGTAGAAATTTCTTTTTTTTTTAATAAAAGATTCGAAAAATACCGAAAACGAAGGGAGGAGGCGCAGCGGTGGCGCATGGTGGTTGGCTGGGTGGCGTCAGGTGTCTGACGGTGGTCGGCGGTGGCAGCGAAGGGGGTCCGGCTGGGCACGGATCCCGATGCAGCCCAAAAAAAATTTCTTTTTTTCGAAAATTTGAAACTCTTTTTTTTTTCTCCCTTTTTCTCTCTAGATTTTTTGATTCCTAATGACTAGTATGATCATGAAAGTTTGAAATTTTAGGTTTTATAGGGTATTTATAGGTCCCAAAGTAGGATTTTGGTGAGGCCCATAAATACTCCTAAATAAATTAGGAAACCTTTGAAATCTATTTTTAGAAGCTTTTAAAATATTTTTAAACATAAAAATATTTTTTTAAGAACACAAATAACTACTTTCAACCAAAAATTGGTATTTATTTTATTCTTATTAATTCCTTTTTATTTCATACTTCTATTGAACATAATTTTCAATAAAAATATTTAAAATATACGAATAAAATACAAAAATTATACGCATAAAATACAAAAATACTTTATTTAAATACGTAAAAATGTGGGGTATTACAGTCTACCCCCCTTAAAAGAAGTTTCGTCCTGAAACTTTGTGTAGGTTAGTGTATGGAATTTGAATAGAGACTATTTTTACTTCATACTTTATTATTGAAACCTAAGTTGTTGTACACTTTAAACACTTACTTGACAACTTTTATTAGACAAACATAAAACTTCTTACTTAATAGTCACATAAACTCATAAAAACTTGCAAAATTGAGGGTGAAACGAGCGAAAAACAGGTCGCTTTCTACCCCCCTTAAGAATCGAATTACGTCCCCGTAACTTTACTACTAAGCTGAAAAAGCTCTGGGTATGTTTTCTCATCAAATCTTCAGCTTCCCAAGTAGCTTCTTCGGTTTCTTGGTTAAAAAACAACACCTTCACTATTTTGACACTCTTTCTAAGAGTATCTCTGACCTTACTGTCTAGGATTTTAATTAGTCTCTCTTCATAGGTCAAACTTTGGTCTAACTCTATTGCTTCAGGTTGAGACACATGAAAAACATTATGAACTTTGCTCAACTCCATTGGTAGTGCTAGCTTATACGCTACCTTTCCAACCCTTTGCAAGATCTCATAGGGTCCTATGTACTTTGGGCTCAACTTTCCTTTCTTTACAAATCTCATCACTCCTTTCATTGGTGATTCATTAAGTAACACCTTGTCGCCAACTTCAAACACAACTTCTTGGCGTTTTTTATCCGCATAGGACTTTTTCCTATCTTGTGCTACTTGAATCTTTGCTAGTATTACTCTAATTTTCTTAGTGGTCTCCTCTATTAACTGAGGTCCTAGAATCACTGTTTCACTTATGTCGTTCCAACACTAAGGGCTCCTACACTTCCTTCCATGCAAAGCTTCAAAGGGTGCCATGCCAACACTTGCATGGTAACTATTGTTGTATGAAAACTCAATGAGATCCAATTGATCCTCCCAATTCCCTTAAAAGTCCATTACACAAGCCCTCAGCACGTCTTCCAACGTTTGTATGGTTCTCTCTGTTTGTCCATTAGTTGTTGGATGGAAAACTGTACTAATCTTCAATGTTGTACCAAAGTTCTCCTGAACACTTTTCCAGAATTTCGAAAGAAACCTAGAATACCTATCTGACACATTATCCTTTGGAGCTCCATGTAGCCTCACAACATGTTTTATGTAAGCCTTTGCACGTTGTTCCATCTTCCAAGTCTCTTTCTTGGGTATAAACACTGCTGACTTAGTGAGTCTATCTACCAATACCCATATGGTATCATTCTGATTCTTAGACTTTGGCAAGCAAGTCACAAAGTCCTTCGAAATGTAATCCCATTTCCATCCTGGTATCTCAAGTGGTTGGACTTCTCCTTGAGGTCTCTTATGCTCAAATTTAACCTTTTGGGAAGTAAGACATTTACTCACAAATTCAGCCACTTCTCTCTTCATCCTAGGCCACCAATACATCTTCTTTAGATCCTTGTAAAGTTTATCACCTCCAGGATGCACAGAATACGGGGTATTATGACCTTCCTCCATGATTCTTCGCTTCAAATCCTCACATTTATGTGGTACACACCACCTTCCCTTATACCTTAAGCTTCCATCCTCATGAATCTTAAAATCCATAGGTTTTCCTGTTTTTAACTTTTCCTTAATTCCGTCCAGTTTTACATCTCCTTCCTAGTTCTTCTTATTTTCCTCAAGTATTGTTGGTTGGATACTAAGATTACAAAGAATTCCTTCCAACTCTCCCTCCTTCACTATTTCCAAACTCAATCTCTCTATGTCCTTACATAGCTCATTAGCAACTACTTAAGGTGTTCACTCCATGTTTTGTTTTACGACTTAGAGCATCGGCTACCACATTGGCTTTCCCTTCATGGTATTAGATATCTAGGTCATAATCCTTGATCAACTCGAGCCATATCCTTTGTCTCATATTTAAATCCTTTTGAGTGAAAATTACTTTAAACTCTTGTAGTCTGTGTATATCCTACATTTCACTCCATACAAGTAATGTCTCCATATTATCATGGCAAACACTATTGCTGCTAACTCTAGATCATGAGTAGGGTAGTTAACCTCATATGGTTTCAATTGTCTCGGAGCATAAGCTATCACCTTCCTATTTTGCATTAACACACATCCCAACCCATTTTTAGAAGCATCACTATACACATCATAAGAGTCACTTCCATCTGGCAAGGTTAGCACTAGAGCTATAGTCAAATGCTCTTTCAAGGTCTAAAATGCCTCTTCACACTTATTACTTCACTCAAATTTTCAGTCTTTCTTCATTAACGAAGTCATGGGTTTAGCAATCCTCGAAAAGTCCTTCACAAACCTCCTATAGTAACCTGCTAACCCTAAGAAACTCCGTACATCCATTACATTCTTCGGTGTAGGCCACTCCTTAACTGCCTCAATTATGGCTGGATCTACTTCAACTCCCTCTTTAGACACAATATGTGCCAAGAATGCTACTTTCTCCAACCAGAATTCACATTTCGAGAACTTAGCATATAACTCATTTTCCCTTAATGTCATCAAGATTATGCTCAAATGCTCCACATGTTCTTCTTTACTCTTAGAATACACCAAGATGTCATCAATGAAAACGACCACAAAGTTATCCAAAAACCGTTGGAAGATTCTATTCATTAAATCCATAAAAATTGCTGGCGCATTGGTCAACCCAAAAGGCATAACAGTGAACTCATAGTGTCCATACCTAGTGCGAAAAGCAATTTTCGGTATGTCGTTATTAGCAATCCTCAATTGATGGTATCCTGACCTCAAGTCAATATTCAAAAACATCGTATCTCCTTTCAATTCATCAAACAAGTCATCAATTCTCGGTAATGGATACTTATTCTTGATCGTCACCTTATTCAACTTCCTATAGTCAATACATAACCTCAAACTCCCATCTTTCTTCTTCACAAACAATACTGGTTCTCCCCAAGGTGAAGCACTAGGCCTAATGTAACCCTTTTCCAACAAATCCTGCAACTGCTCTTTCAACTCACTCATTTCTGTCGGTGCCATCCTATAGGGTGCTTTGGAAATAAGTGATGTTCCTGGGACTAAGTCTATGGTAAAGTCAATCTCCCACTTAGGTGGCATTCCCGGAATCTCCTCCTGAAACACATTAAGAAAGTCCCTCACTTCTTCAATATCCTCAGGTTTAGCAGTCTCAACATGATCCACATCCCTCACACTACAAAGGTAAATTGGAAAACCTTTCTTCACAAACCTAGCAACCTCATTACTGACACTTTTTTGTTGTGTTTTGGTCTTCCTGCCCTCCAATAGCTCACCTTCTTACCCTTATTCATCAACGAGATCTTCTGTGGTTCACACTGAATCTCAGCCTTATGCTTACTCAACCAATCCATTCCTAGGATCACGTCTAAGTCACCTAAATCAAACTCGATTAGGTTAGCTTTAAACTCCACTCCCTCTATTTAAATACGAACATCTTGATATCTCCTTGAACATTGCACTTCTTGCCCTGAAGGTAACACTATTGACATATCTACTGCATCTACTTTTCCCAACACAGGTCTTAACTTTACTCGGAGTTTAATGGAAGCAAAATAGTATGTTGTACCAGAATCAAACAATTCCTTAATAGGTAATGATTGAATAGAGAAAGTACCAGTGACCTCATCTTTATTAGCATCCGCTTCACTTGGAGCAATCACATTCAGCTTTCCCGTGTTTAAGGTCTTAGTCTGCCCTCCTCCGTTTCCACTCCCATTCCTTCTTCCGGCTTGAGATGTCACCTTTCCTCCCATATTTCCTTGAAAACCCTTTTGTTGTCCCCCAGCTGAATTCCCCCTAGTTTGAGAATTATGTCCCTCCTTTCCTTTGTTCTTAGAGAAGCACTCATACACACGGTGTCCAAGTTTTTTACACAAACTACAAGTCACTGGGTTCCCTGCACTGTCCTTCCCTGGGTGGTTGTTGGGACACTTCTTGCAAAAGTACACTCGCCCTCCTTGACTAGCCACCTGAGTCCTATTCCCATTTCCGGAATTAGGCTTCCCAAAGTTTCCCCTATTACCCTGGAAGTTGTTGCTGAAACGAGGTCTCTTATATCCACCATGATTCCCTTGTTGGTTAAAGTTTCCTCCACCATCCTTTCTTTTCTCTCTCGTATCGCTTTCCTTTTGTACCTCCTTCTTCTTTTGGTCTATGGCATACAAGTGTGCAGCTCTACCATATAAATCATCTAAAGATTCAAAGATCTGTCCAGCTAGTTGTGACTGTAAATCTAAGGGAAACCGTCTCTCAAAGCGACTAGCTTTCAATCTCTCAGTTGCTACAGCCTCAGGACCAAACCTAGATAACTCTATAAACTTAGAGTAGTACTCGGTAACAGACATACTCCCCATCTTAAGTTCTAGGAACTCCTTAGCCATCTGTTTCTGAAGAAACACAGGGTAGAATTTGTTACAAATCTGCTCCTAAAACATTTCCCAATTAAATTCGGGTAAGGCACTTATTACAGCCTCATTTTGTGACCACCATAAATCAGCCTCTCCCCTAAGATAGTAAACATCATTGTTCACCTTAAGCTCATCTGGACGCTCAACTACCCCAAACAATTTATTAAACCCTCTCAACTATCCCTCTAGAACAGTTGGATTGTGCTCTCCTTGGTAAGTGGGTGGCTTGCTTTGAGAAATTTTCTTGAAGAGCTCCCCAGCAGGGTCACTACCATTTCCATTTCCTCTGGGAGCTAATTGTTCAGCTACAGTAGCTAATTGCCTTACTACTTCATTCAGTTGATTGTTCTTACGTTCAGCCATTCTATTTCTCTAGTAGAGGAAAAGACCTTTGTATCAAATTAAGTCTAACTGTAAGTTAGGACAACATAGACTTAAATCATAAAACACTTTCTCATTTCATCTCATAAAAGAAGTTTCATTCTTTTCGAGTGAATGATTCACTTTGTCTTGATTGTTTACACAACCATTAAAATAAAAATAAAGCACGTAAGAAATAAAAATAATTCCCTTGGTTCTATTCTTCTTGAGGCCTTAATTCATAAAATAATTTTATTACTCAACTTTTCTCATTACTTCTTATGGCTCACTGCCACTTATTCAAACTAAGGTAAACAATATCTTAAACTTTTCAACTAGACATTAAAACATTAGACATCATTACTTAACTATTTCTAAACAAAAGTCTCTACATATTAACATTATCCTTCTTGTCTCTTGACATAACATATTTCTTTGCTACGAATTCTGGGTCATCCTTAGTGTCATCCCCCATTTCTTCATCTGTTTCTTCTCCTTCTCCTTCCATGTCTTCCTCAGGATCTGATTCTTCCTTCTCTTCTTCAGATTCAGTTACCAAGTCAACATATACCGGGAATACTGGATCTGGGTCCTCAATTTCATAACACGAACTATCCTTGGATTCACCAGTCTTCGAACCTGTAGGAGTCTCCTCTACCACTTGAACTTCACTCCCTTGGCTACCCTCTAGGCTTGGTACGGGCGGGGTTTCCTCATTCGCATTCATTTGCTGATACTCCTGTTCCTTCTTAGCAATATAACCCTGCAAGAACCTCCAATCACAACCCCACTGGCCAACAGCATCCTTATACTTAGAATAGGTTGGAAGGCCTCCAAGAAAACGAAAATCACTAAACTTCGCCTTAATTTCTATGTAGGGTGAACGGTTGGGTAAACACCAAACTATGTGTCATCCTGCACAAAACTTAAAACCAATGGTCCATCCTTCCCAAAACAAAACAACATAAACAAACTAACAGTTCTGCAAAAAGAGGTCTTGTGGCTAACATACAATTTTCTTTACACCCAACTATTCACATAAGCATCACCTTCAACATAAACTTTAATGCATGAAAGAACAAAAACAAAGTCTATCCTACATGCCCAAACCTCCTACCCAAGCTCACCACATGGTATTAAAGCAATAACACATAATACATACCTAAATTCCTTGCATACCTGCACACATAATTTATTTTTCAAAACTTTCCATTATCGGAAATTACTATTTTTAGAAAATTTCCATTTTCAAAAAGTTTCCAATTTAAGAAATTCACTTTGTAACACCCTGCATTTTCCTAACTTCCTACTTGTCATTTTTCCGAAAAACATCTTAATTTAATAAGAATTATATTTATTAAAACTACTTATTACGGAAAAAGTAAAGCATTACCGCCACCGTGATAACGGCTAAGGAATTATCAAAGTACTACAGCGAAAGTCTTAAAACCAAAACAATATAAAACTAAACTTCAAACAACTTCAAATAAAAATCAACTTTAAACTTATTACACTTCAGAACCATATTAATGGCCCTTAAAAACCAAACAAAAAAAAATATTAAAAGTCTTTCGAAATCCAAACATTCAAAACAAATGTTAGTCTGCATAAGCAATTAAAATAAACCAAAACTACAAACACAGCAAGCGCTCTCACACCATCCCATCATGAAATGACTTATGCCTACTTGTACCTGCAGCTTTTCTTTTACTAGACAACTACTCACCACAAGTTGGTCATTGTAGGGCCAAGTCCAAGACAAAGCCATGCACACAAAACAAACAGTCAGCAAAGCTGATTACATAACTACTAAAGACTTATGCAAGAACAAAAGAAATAAAACTTGCACTCAATTTACCTTTGACATCCTTTTTCCTGTACATTGACTCAATTAAATTAATTACTATATTTATAATTATGGATCCTGCATCGAATGGGTTTCCTCCTTAAAATTCATCGCCCTATTGGGCACCATTTGGGGAGCAACTCCCAAAAGGTATTACTATGTCATATAAAGTGACGGATATCCAGAACATTAAAAATATAAAAGAGTATAACGTCTTGTACCCCAATTAGAAGTCGTAGGTCACTGATCCGTACGACTCCCCCCATTGTTCATACTCAAGGTATATACGTTCCAAGAGTTTTGATGCAAGTCCTCTTACACTTTACGTGATTTAACAGGTTTAACAATGTTATGACTCTCATGCAACATCACATAAAAACATGCATCAAATCACATAAGCCAATTTAATTATCTTCAACTTAAGGTGATTCAATATTAAATTTAGGTGTGCCTTTTAAATAAACTGAACCTCTTGTACCACACATTAACTGTGAGTGGCTAATAACTTGCTTTCTTCTTGACCACACATTAAACTGTGAGTGGCAACATGTCTAGGAATAATTGCTTATAACTTCCTTTTAATCCTGTGAATAAAAATTCACAACTATCTTTCTTGTTGATTAAGTAACTAACGAACTAAAAAAAATAAATTTACTCCTTGATCAATAAACTTTTGGCCAAATTAAACTGATCATAACATTCCAATTTAAGCTTATAAAAATTAAACTTTTATTTAACATGGAATGTTATCAAACTTTAAAAACATGCTACTAACAAACTTGCCATGCATATAATTTCATGACTCAAAACAAGCATACAAGATTTCATGTAATCTAGAATTACTCAAGCATGCATTCTAACTCTTATGTTTGTCTTTAGTACTTACGTACCTTGTATAACAACTGTGCTCCGCCACAACTTCTAGAAGTGGACTAGTTCAAAGTCTCCTACACAAGGAAAAACCGAACTAAATTAAAACATTGTTGACTAAATTCTACAACAACTATAACTAACTTCTAAGTTTGGAAACTTTGTCCAAAACTTTCTTATATGGTCTCTATTCAGTTCCATACTTCACTTTAACTTTTCCATTGCAATTCTACTTATTTTTCGGGACTTAATTATGCTTTATAAAACCTTAATAAATTTTTTATGTCAATTTATGAAAGTGGACAGCAATCTAAATTTATCAAAATTCAAAACTTCCAAAAACAACACAAATCAATCATACAATGTATTACTTAACTTATATGATCAATTTATGCTAATTACATACTTTAAAAGCCTAATTAAGTAATTTATAAAATCTGGATGACATGTTAAACATGCTCAAAATCACTTTTAAACTTCATAAAGCATACTAAAATTTATACAGATCAATTTAGAATTGTTGTGTGATCATACTAGTACAATTTGGACACTTAAAACTCAATTTAACTTGTTTTTATTAAAATTTCAGATTTATTTATAAACTTTAAAGTCATGAAAAAACTTATAAAAACATCATGATTTCATGTTAAAACACTTCTACAATCTACTAACATATTTATGAAATCAATCTAGGCTTTAGAACAATTTTTCATATGCCAAAACATGTTCATAATATTTAATCAACTCAAATTCATGATTATAAAATTTGGACAGCTTGACAAATTAAGTTTAAAACCCTTAAAAATCAATCTAAACTTAATAACATCATCATAAATTCACCCAACAATAATTTATGATCATAATATCAAAGTTTAGAACATAAAAATTCATAAAATCGTAACTTCATAAATTTTTTAAGCCCTAATTTATAATTTTATGAACAACAAAATTAATTCATGCCTTAAAACAATTCATACTCATATCAAAACATGATTATACTTATAAAAATATGCTTAAACATAATTATAAACATGAATTTGCAAGATTGGATCAAAAATAAAGAAGTAGAAATTTCTTTTTTTTTTTAAATAAAAGATTCGAAAAATACCAAAAACGAAGGGAGGAGGTGCAGCAGTGGCGCGCAGTGGCCGGCTGGGTGGCGTCCGGCGTCCGGCGGTGGTTGGCGGTGGCAGCGAAGGGGGTTCGGCTAGGCACGGATCCCGAGGCAGCCCCAAAAAAATTTTTTATGGAAATTTGAAACTCTTTTTTTTTCTCCCTTTTTCTCTCTAGATTTTTGGAATCCTAATGACTAGTATGATCATGAAAGTTTGAAATTTTAGGTTTTATAGGGTATTTATAGGCCCCAAAGAATGATTTTGGTGAGTCCCATAAATACTCCTAAATAAATTAGGAAACCTTTGAAATCTATTTTTAGAAGCTTTTAAAATATTTTTAAACATAAAAATATGATTTTAAGAACACAAATAACTACTTTCAACCAAAAATTGTTATTTATTTTATTCTTATTAATTCCTTTTTATTTAATACTTCTATTGAACATAATTTTCAATAAAAATATAAAAATTATACGCATAAAATACAAAAATACTTTGTTTAAATACGTGAAAATGTGGGGTATTACAATGTTACCAATTACTTGCAACACTTTTTTTTCCTTATATAGTAAATTTTTTTAGGTGGAATGACGAAAATATCCCTGCTTAATTATTTATTGATGCACTTAAGAACTCTATTCAAATAGTTTAGGCACTATAATTGCTGTTGCTTTTAATCTAATTACCCGCACAAAATAAATCATCAACCTCCCACCTACCCTCATCAATGCATTCAATTTTCTAGGTTACTGATTAAAGATGAGACCTCTCATCTTCAACCACCCTCATTTACCATCTCTCACACTCTCTCACCACACTCTCATATTTTTCGTCTTCCTCTATGAAACCCTAAAAAAATCACCTCTCTTCTCCTCAACCTCACAACATCTTCAACTTCCAACAAATGGGAGATCAAACTCCATTAAAGAATGCTCTCTTCGAAACACAAAACGAAAAAGAAATCCAATATCTTTTCCTCATGGTTGAAGGGATTGAAAAAGGTGCTAGGTTTCCTAAATCGGCATACTATTCCAGTGAAGCTACAAAGCATTTGAATTGAAATCTTTTAAAAGCTCTTGGTGAAGCCATTGGTGCGGCTAATGTAGATGTTAAAGGAAAAAAACCTTTTGCTTCAGATCTGAAGCAAAAGGGTGTACCTAGAGTTATAAACCCTACTGGAAACCTCCATGCTGTTAGCCGATCTTCGAAGAGGAGGGCGAAAGGTGGTGTGAAAATCGTAGATCTTGATGAAGAAGTCCCAAAAAATGGCGAAAATGTCCCTGAAATGGCTCTCGCTGTGGAGTCGATTGAAGAGCCTCCACTAGCAATTAAGGTTCCCAACCTTTTTTGTGACGATTCCCTTGTTCTTGCCTTACCTGCCATAAATCAGACACCCTCTGATGATGACCATAACGTTGAAGGGACATGATTCATCGGTGGTGATGATGATTTAAATTAAACTTGGTTTGTACAGTCCCTTCCACTTCGTTTATCTTTATTTACCTAACTGGAATTCATGATTTCTGACTTGCTTTTTTGTTGTTTGTTGGTGATTGATTTCTGAGTTTACAGATCTGAAATTCATAATTTTTCACTTGCTTTAAGTTGTTGATGACTGATGTTGTTGTTGTTTTGAATTTGTGGTTATGTTGTTGACGATTGATGTTGTTTTTGTTTTTGAATTTGTGGTTATGTTGTTGATGAATGATGTTGTTGTTGTTTTTAAATTTGTGGGTATGTTGTTGATGACTGATGTTGTTGTTTTTGAATTTGTGGTTATGTTGTTGATGATTGATGTGGTTGTTGTTTCTGAATTTTAAGTTATGTAGTTGATGACTCGTATTGTTGTTGTTTTTCAATTTGTGGATATGTTGTTGATGACTGATGTTAGTTGTTGCTTCTGAATTTGTGGTTATGTTGTTGATGACTAATGTTGTTGTTGTTTTTCAATTTGTGGTTATGTTGTTGATGTCTGATATTGTTGTTGTTTTTGAATTTGTTGCTATGTTGTCCCACTGATGTTGTTGTTATTTCTAAAGTGGTTTTTTATGGTTGTACTTGCCTCAGCCATTTTGTTTGTTTCTTTTGAGTCCCAATATATGGTATAAAGTGGTACTTTATTTAACCACTCATGTGTGAAATTGTCCTTTTTCCCATGTTTAACAACTTTCTACGTTGGGAGTTCCTGATTGATGAATGATGATTACCCTAACCATGTATATGGACATCACAGTGAATTTGGATTTACTCAACTTTGTCAACATTTTGCAAAATATTTCTGAACCTGTGTCTCATTTTCAAAATTATTATGAGTTCCATAATTGTCATAACTAACTTATAGCAATCCAAGTGATGAAGGGACTCATGTGAAACCCAATAATGTTCACTGATGCTCCTGTTTTGTTTTAAACAAAGCTGTTGAGGTGTATTAGTGTCATCATTGGTGTTTATGACCATGCTTATGTCTGATGGATTTAAATGTACACAAATTTGAAATGTACTCATCAAAATGTATTATTTATCTCCAGTTCATTCAACCTTTGATACACATACCTTCTTCATACATGACTACCTATCCATAAATTTTTTGTACAGTTGCATAGTCACAATAAGTTTTATGTCTCTAAGTCAAAATAGAACAAAAAAATGCAATTCAAAAGACACATAACGTGTTGTCTCCATTTCTGCAGGAAGTTCTGTAGATTATATGTGGTAGTCATGCCTTCTTCTGTTCCTCTTTCAATGTTCAGTTAGCATCAATCAAAAGTTGCTAATCAACTTCTTATTGTCTTTCTGTTGTTGTTTGTCTGAACCTTTCATTTAAGTATTACACTGCCTCATCAACAACTTTCTGATCAACTGCTAGGTTATCCAGTAGTATTCCCATCTCATCCAATCCCCTTTTGTCCATATGTTTAATCTTGTAGTTGTTACCTCCTTTCACTATTAAAATATCAATCATGCATGATTGCAAGGTTAGCCATATGAACTTGTTAACCACAGGATCAGATGTGTTGTATGCATCGTTGACATGCTCAATGAGTTCCTCAATTGTTCTTGGAAAATGTTGGTATTGTAATGACTGTATGGAGGTAAACAACCCAAGATCAAACACATTCAGATCAGGGGATTGAGCTGGCTGAAAAATCATGTTAATGTTCCACCCATCTCCCTTAGTTGCTCTCAACCGTTCTTCATCAACTAGAATCTGATGGGGCCTAGCATTGTCCCACTGAGTATAGACTTCTTTCCCAAGTATTTCCTGTGGCCATTTTTCCTTGATAGAAGGTGTAATGTTGTTGATGAGCATGTATCTGACTACATCTCTAGCGACATTTTGATGTGCTTTTATTTCCCATATACCAGCAGCTCTGTTTTTACTGTTGTTGGTAGCTTGTTTGTGGTAAATGAAAGGCCAAATTCCATATTTTCCATCATGAACCATTCTTCCATTTGCATCATACAATGGTCTGCCTATGACAGCCATAAACATTGCCTTTACCTTATATCTCTTTGACACTTCACGTCTGTAAGGATCATCTTCTTTTGGCAACAAGTAAGACCTTCTTGTTTCAGGGTTCAAATAGAACCACTTTGTCTTTGTGCTTTCCTTCCAACTTTGCCTTCTTTATTGGGTCTGACATCAATTAATTCCCCTTTTGTCTTTGTGCTTTCACATATGTGTAAAGTCTACTTATTGTGGACTTGTGAACCCCCACTTCCCTTGCAACTTGTGAAATACTACCAAAAGGAAGAGTTTGTTCTGTTCCCATTGCTAGTATGTTGTCAACAATTATCCTCCTTTTTGTCTAATGTTAATTGTGGTTTACATTTTCCGACAATCTGACCTATGTCTTCCCTGTTTATCTCTTTATCTTGTTCTTGTTCAAGCAGAATCGTATCTATGGAGAACCAACTGTCGTCTGGATAATCTGCCATATATGAATCAGTTTACAGATTGTTGTTGTTTGCTTTGTTATGAATTGATTTGCAGGGTGGATGTGGGTGGATGTGGCAGCAACTTGGGATTGTTAAATGAAGTATGGATGTTGTACATATAGTGTAGTATGATGTGGAAGTCACAATTTGAAAATTTCAGCTTTCAAATTGTGACTAATTTATAGTGGGAAATAGTGAAAAACAATGGGTAATGTTTGATTTTGGTGGGAAAAGGAACCTAAAACTAAAATTTTGGCTCCACTTTAGTTAGTGGACCCAAATCATTAATCAATTAATCTAATTTTTTTCTCTCTCATCAATATAGTTACCCATACCCTTATATTTTCCTAAACATCATTAACAAATTTTGCCTAGGAAAATGTGCCAACCTAAGTATTGCATCCTTTCGTTACCGGAGGTATAGTATACATTTCTTTTCAAGCAATCGACTTTCAAAAATTGAACATGTTTGCGACGTTGTACACTTTAATCATTAATCGTTAGCTGGGACCAAATATAGGTTTCTACACTCTGCAGGTAGCCCCCACTTTGACTAAGTTTGTAGAGACGACTAGTCTCATAAAACGAAATTCAAAGTACTCGGTACCTGCAAAACAAAAGGTTAGTTTTACATGTACTGGAATAACATTTCCCTTGGAAAGTGCTACGTGCCTCGAGGATAAGACTCTCCTTCAGATGTTATTTGATCGTATAGGATATTCCGGGAAGGCGTCTGTATCATCCGGAGATTTGTCGTTTGAGGTTGAGGTTGATCGTCTGACGATCTCAAAATTTCTACTTTAGACTCAGCTTGGTTGTAGGGAAACGTGATGATTTTGTTGATATATGACTTGTTGTCTTTTAACTTTCTAGACCTATTTTAGCTTTCAGGGGCATTTTGGTAATTATGACCTTATTTGTCTTTCAGGGGCATTTTAGTAATTTTGACCCGATTAAGCTTTTGGGGCCATTATCGTAATTTTGATGAAGAATGTTGGTTGAATGGCGGCAGAGAATGTCGTTATATGTGAAGCAAATCTTGTCCGAAGATCGAAAAGTAAAGCCCCCCAAGTGCAAAGTGGGCCCCACAAGGGGTCTCAAAAATCGCCAAGCGAGCGCCAGGGCGCAGCATGGGCGCCGTAGCGCAATCCCAGCGCCTAGGCGCTTGTGGTGGGGCCCCCGGTTGCTTATTGGTCCACGTCATCAGCTTATTTGAAATTGTTGACTTTGTTGGTGCTTTTGGTCCGTGTTTGTGTTTGCTCATACAAATCGTTCTACTTCTTGCTTTCTTCCTCTTGCTTGAACATCCCAAACAAAAACAAACCCCAAATCTCCATTGTTGTTCTTGAAGCGTGGAGCTCGGATTTTTCTCGCCAATTTGCTCACCAACAATGTAAGTCTTCTTAGCTTTTCATAAATGTTGATTTTGTCCATGAATGTTGAAATAGTAGTGAACCCAAAAATTAGCTTTTCTTGATTTTGTCCATGAATATTGAAATAGAAACATTTTCTTGCTTCTATGAGGGAAATGAAACACATAGGGAGTAATTTGAACTAAAAAAAGTGAGTTTGGAGTAAGAACTCAACTTGTTAGATAGGGAATGGAGTAGTGAAGTGGAAGGTATTATTTTGAATGGATGAATGAATGAAACTTGGACATTCTTGTTGAATTGTTGATGAGAATGCATTCTAGGTTTGAAAATGGAATGAATTGAATTTTGATGATTTTTGAGAAATTTTCACGATTTTAGTTCATGTGTTCCATATAGTTCATATGAACTCAAATGAACTTAAATGGTGATTCTTGTGTTATTTGTCCTTCTTTGTGAATGAACTTGATTCTTGTATGTCAATGATGATGATAAATCAAAAACGGCGTGAATTAGCAACAAATTGTGGATTTTGGAGCTAATCTCCGCAAAAATCGAACACTAACTTACGTAGGTCATATAAGCTAGTTAAATCACGTTGATGTGAAAATTTTAACCCATCTTTGGTCCTCATGAGTTAAATGATGACTTGGGGCAAAATCGTGCTCAACACACCTTGAAATGGATAAGTTGAAAATAGGAGCTCATGCTTCTAATTTTAGTTCAAAATTAGTTTTTCCCAGCTCTTAAAATGCTTTTCCATGTAATGCTCCATTCTTGACATTAGGAGCTTATATAGGAATTGTTTCAATGCGCATTCACTCATGTTAGCCCCATTTTCTTTCCAATTATGAAATGATGCTTATGTTGGAAATAAAGGCTGGAAATTTTGGTTTTACAGGATGTTGTCAAGACTTTGATTCTTCCAAAGTTTATTTCAGGTGGCATGCTGCCGAAACTTCTGCTCAAAATTCTTGAATTTTGCAGGTCTAGTTCAGATGATGATGTCGTGGAGGTGGAGGAGGTACGACAGGTTTCCTCTAAGAAATATACGTGGGATCCTAGAGAATGGCAGCCTAACATGCTGGCTCTTGATCGTTTCTTGCAAATTTCTTACTACCCTTTCTCGGGCCATGTAAGTAACTAACTCTCTTTTCTCTCTTTTCTTTTCATGCATGCATGTTTTTTTATTCTCTTCTTTCTTTTCTTTTTTTTCTTCTTTTTATTCTTCTTTTTTTTCTTTCATCTTATTTAAAACACACTACTTTCATCAGAAAAGGCTATCAACAAAATGCCATAGATCCTTGGAAGTAGCCAAAAACTAAAACAAAATTCTCTTCAGACATATAAGCTATTGTTAACATATTAATAAAGTAGAGATGGATAAATGAAGCACATCTAGCACTCCAATCATCAAACAAGCTGAAGCTCTAATCATCAAATAAACAAGCTGAAGCGCTAATCATTAAATAAGTAAAAAGCTCTAATCATCAAACAAGCTGAAGCTCTGGCGGGTAGCAAGGGACAGTTGGGGCATCTTCTTTTCAGGGAGCAGCTCAGACAGGTGCAGCGGTGGATCTTGTTTACCGTCCTCATCTCGAGGATATTCCCGAGTCCAACGAAGTCAATGGCACTTCTCAACCTGCTCGGGATTGCCCTTTCTTTCAGCACCTGACTCCGGAGTAAATACCTTCGTCGTCACTAGCGGGAGGATCTGGTGGTATCCCGAGCCTTTCTGAGTTGTACCTGTCGCTCCGTTTCACTCCTATGGATGCTCCATCGATGAGCCAAGACCCTGCAACTTAGGATTCTAACTTCTCGTTTGGTGTATACATGCCTAAATATACATATTTGACTTTATTGATGTAAATATGACTTGATTTTGTATATATTTAACATGTTGGACTCGTTTTCCTAAATGTTTGACTCTTATTGGCTATTTTGGCTTTAACCTTGACTTTGGACTTTAACTTTAACTTTGACTTTGACTTTAACTTTGACTTTAACTTAAACTTTGAATTTGACTTTGACTCGACTAATGGGAGGGTACTGATTTTCCCCCCGAAAAAGAATACAAAGAAAGATAGACTCAGACTAGAAATAAGTGAGATAGGGATGGAAATCGAGAAAGGTGTGCATGAAATCGAGTGAAAGTACAAGAATCGGAAAAAAAGGGGGGGGGGGGTGGGTGTGGAGGATCTTCACCACGACACCAGGCGAGTGCTAAGGGATCCAACCTGCGCCTAGGCGCTCGTCCAGCGATGTGGCGCTCCTTCTCTTTTATGGAAACACTTAGGCTATATATACACCCCTACTCTTCGTCTGTGAGTTCCTCATTCGAACCAAAAGTGACAATCGTGAGTGTTTTTCTTCAAAAATTCTCAAGATGTGTGTTTTGCAATCATCATGGTTAGGAGCTTCGAAGTTGTTTGTGACGAGTGGCCTTGGCGCTAAATCCGGAGGAGAAAGGTATGCTTAAGGACTACAAGCTCGCTTCTTTGATCACTTTGAGGTATGCTCAACTCTACATTAATCTTATATATGCTGCAATTGGATTTTGGAACACGAATACCCATAGTTTCATATTCCGTGAGAGAGAGATCACCCTGTTGCCCGAAGAATTGAGTGGCATAGCAGGATTCTCTTTTGATGGTTTTCCATGTCTCCCCAATACCAAAGGTTACTTATGCTTTGTCTTTGATCGCTATTTAACCTTGATGCTTGTGTAGTGGAAAAAGTAGATCATGGTAGGGTAATCGATTTGGTAGCATTGATTGACCACTTCAAAACAGGCGAAATAGCATGAAAGAGATATATGGCGAGCATTGGTAATATGCGTATTCGCAAGATTTCTTTTCGTGAACGGTGACTCCTCAGTTGGTTATGTTGCTTTGATTACCATTATATAATAATTCGAGCAAGGAAGAACCCCTATGCCTCTATGTATTGGCGAGCTATTTCTGACCCTTGATCGCCTAAAAAAGGATTGCAATAAATAGGTCATTTAATGCTATAATTATATTAATTTCAAATACGAAATAGATCATGAAAATATTTGAAATTAACTTAATGCATGTGACAGGTGACCATTTTTTTATTGAATATTTTTGTTTCAAACATTGAATAGGTCATAAAAAATTTTAAATATGCATTTAGCATTCAACATATCCTCATGTTCTAATCATTTCAAGTGTGGCTCATGGACCGTCTGAAATTGATGCAGCCTCCTGCGAATATCCCCACATATACTCTAAGGGATTTGTACGGATGGCACAAACAATATTATCATTCCACCATGCATAAGTGGATGCTTATTCCCGCTAACCGGAAGATCTGCATTCGATGGACAGTTTCGTGGTGGAAGATCAAGAACATGATCTATTGTAAGACACCCCATAAATTAGTGTGGTTGGTTTGACTTTTTTGAATTTCTACTACCCTTATAGAGTAATGAGGCAGTTCAGTAAGCAACAGTTGATTCCAGACCATGATACAAGGAGACCAGAGGAGAAGCCTATGCTGCTAGGAATTGCAAAGAAATGGGAGAGGAGTTGGGAGAAGCATACAAGAATTGTTGTAACTCCACATCCAAAATGCTATGAAAAGGTATTTAAGCATTATTTGATTTGGATGCATACATAATCAATGTCCATTCATGCAGAGGCTCGTAAGTCTGAAAGCAAAGATCATTGATATGCTAAGGATAAGGTAGAGGAGAAGCATAAGATCACATCTATTAGGGACAGACTCAGACCTAAGAAGGTGCCCGTTTGGCAAAGACTTGAGAAGCTACCTCCTTTGAAGGTTCATGACGCTGCTCTTAAAAGGAAGAGGTCAAGAGAGGACAAGGATGTCAAGGGAAAGGCTACAAAGGTCCCAAGAAAGAAGAAATGGGTACCCAAGAAGTAAATAGAGACAGGAGAGACGTCAAAGACTATGAAGGACAAGGAAGAAGAACCTAAAGCTAGTTAGAGAGAATTGCTTTGTTGTTTCACAAACTTGTTCCTTTTATTATTATATTAATGAATAAGGCCTACGTGCCATGTTTTGTTCAAATAAACATTTATTAAATTTTCAGCATTGGTTATGTTTACAAAAATTTATTTATTTTTATTTCATGGCAAAAGATATAATATTCAAATGATACGTATTCAAATAATGAATCTTTAACCTTTTAGGAAACAAACATAGTTCATGTTTATTTTAGCAGGCGATTAAAGTACTGTAGAGGAGAAGGTTTTTTATTTTTAAATGGGCCAAACCCCATGTCGAGGTTGCCTATGTATCCTTTCGGAATTAGGCCAAACATAGTTCCAGTAACTCCATGAATTGGATTTAGACATAGTATCTCTTTAGTTGATCCAAGTTGGTGAGATTATAAAAGTTGTCACCATTCACGTCCATTAGTTCAACTGCACCTCCTGGAAGTATTTTCTTAACAATATAGGGCCCGACCTAGTTCGGGCGGAATTTCCCTCTAGGATCCGTGACGGTCTTCCGTAATGCCTTAAGAACCAAGTCACCTTTTTTGTGAAAGTGCAAGTGACACTTAAGAGGGGGGGTGAATTAAGTGTTGTGAGATTGTTGTATATCTTTCGATTGATTGTGAGAACGGTTAAGAACTAGTTCTCAAGCAGCGGAAACAAAAATGCAATAAAATAAACAACACCAAGATTTAACGACGTTTGACTTCTAATAATTCTACGTCCTCCACTCACTCACTCTTTTTATTAATCAACTCATAATAACAAAACGAATTACACACAATCACTTATGCACCTATGCACAATATGATTCCCCAACTTCCGCCTATGGAAGTTCGACTCAACCTTCAACTATGAAGGTTCAAATGAAGATGATCCCTAATCAACTTCCCCACCAAACTGAACTTACAGAATGCTCAAATTACAACACTTTTTCTCTCAATAATAATTAGCCTAAACGCTTACAAAAGAGAGTATATTAAGACCTTAATGTGGTAGTAGGGTTTATGCTAGCTTAAGACTTAGAGAGAGAACTTTTTCAATCAATGTTCTTCAGTTTTTGTTCGTGCAAAAGTATTAGGTTTGTATGCTAGCAGATTCAATTAAATAACCCTTTGACTAGTATGTTATAGAATATTGCAAGAGAATATTTTCCTTAGGAATGTGGAAGTAACTCCACAGAAAATATTCTCACTGATTTTATTTCAGATCAAATAAAAGCAGTACAATATAATATAACATACTTGCCATACTTAAGAATATCTTACTTGCATACCAAACCAAGCATCCGTGTATTTTTGAAATCAATTTTGCGCGGAAAGAAAACTTTCCTAAAATACGGATGTATTAAGTAAACTCGAGAGGACTGGTTCAACACTGTTCCCAGATTGTTCCAGTCAGCCAAGTTTACTTGTGATTGTGTATGACAAGCAACCAAGGTTCCTTATCATCCACAATTATATTTCTTTTCTTTAATCTCAACCTTTATAACATTACAAGAAAACAGCTTTTTAACGACGGAAAAATTCCGTCGGAAAAACCTTAAATTCCGTCGGAAGAAGTGTTTGCGACGGAATTCCTTCGGAAACCGGTCGTCGCTATTTCCTTCGTCGCAAAATGTTGGGTTTTCCGACGGAATTTCCGTCGCAACTTTTTTGCGACGGAATTTTCCATCGCAAATCCAAATTTGCGGGGAATTTTCCGTCGCAAATTCCAGATTTGCGAGGGAATTTTCCATCACAAATTTGCGAGGGAATTTTCCATCGCGAAATTCAAAATTTGCGACGAAAAATTCCCTCGCAAATTTGCGATGGAAAATTCCTTCGGAAATTTGCAAGGGAATTTTCCATCACAAATTCCTTATTTTGCGACGGAAAATTCCCTCGCAAACTAGTGCTCAATTTGCAACCATTTAATTTTCCATTTTTTTGCGACGATAAATTCCGTCGCAATAGTTTTAAGAAATTCTTACATGACAATTTGCGATCAATATTTCCGTCGGAATTTTGCAATTTCTTTTTAAAAAGACTACTTCAAACCCTAATTCGTACCTGCAAATCCATATATAGACCATAACCATTTCCATTCTGTTGCGACGATAAATTGCGTCACAAACTATTTAAAACATAAATAAATTAATTTGTCTTACAACTACCATTAAATACTACCATAACAAGTTTAACAATAATAATAATTGCATATAACTAAACTATATATCCATTCGATAATACGATATATCATGAAACACAAGTAAGCTAGCTAACTAAACTGGAGTGCCTTCACCTGCGCCACTACCCGAGTCATCTCTGGGGTCTCTACGATGACTCTGGAAAGGAGAACAACAGTCAGTGCCGAATCCCTGAATCCGACTCATCAGATCCTCCACATGCTCTCTGTTTCTCTACTCCATTGCGGCCATCTCTACTTGCATATCATTACTAACCTCCTCTGGAACTTCCTGCCTTAACTCATCACGAATCTGGGTCCTGATTTCCTGCTGGAACTCTTGCAGCTGGGTTGTGACATTCTCTACCCTCTTGTCAAAATGTTCTTGCATTTGAGAAACGACAGAGGGAGTGTACTGCTGTGATGATCAACATCGCCTGAACGACCCGTAGTAAAGCTCAGCACCACTACCAATACCTTTGACGCGACCTTTCTTGCTGCGCCCACCAGCTGCCTCCCAATACATCTCATTTGGCGTCTTTGGAGTTTCCGCATTGGAGGAATCCTTTGATATGTTTCCTACAACATGAACTTGATTGAAATAAACATAATAATAGAGGAATACACATAGACAACTATTTCAACTTGTGTTAAATTTTGTGTCCAACTTCGATAAAAAAAATGAATGAAACATAGCTACAATTATGCCCATTTCACTAGTTTCATTTCAATAAAACTTATACATAACTTAAACATTCCTATAAAGCATAGTTATAACTTTTTAAGGTTTAAATTTAATGCCTATCCTCACCTCAAGTTAAGTTAAAAGTCAACTTCCAAGTGTTTTGGGCTCAATGTCACCCAAAATGACTCAAAACACATCAAAATGGCTATTTACTTGCCTATTTCATTACCGTCTCTTCAATTAAGCTTATAAATACCTTTAACATTCATATACTGCATATTTAGAGGTGTCTATGTTTTTAATTTATTTAAATATGGCATTACAACCGTTATGGGCTCAAATGCACTCAAAAAAGCTCCAAAATCACGAAAAGTGGGTAATATCATGGCCAAGTCGCTAGTTGTTCTTCATTTAAGCTTATAACCAAGAAAAACATTCCTAAATCAAGTATTTACAAGTCTATAAGGCCTCAAGTTAAATTAAAAGTCAACTTTCAAGTTTTTTGGGCCCAATGTCACCCAAAATGACTAAAAACACATCAAAATGGCCATTTACTTGCCCATTTCATTACCGTCTCTTCAATTCAGCTTATAAGTACCTTTAACATTCATATACTGCATATTTAGAGGTGTCTATGTTGTTAATTTATTCAAATGTGGCATTACAACCGTTATGGGCTCAAATTCACTCAAAAAAGCTCAAAAATCACGAAAAGTGGGTAACATCATGGCCAAGTCACTAGTTGTTCTTCATTTAAGCTTATAACCAAGTAAAACATTCCTAAATCAAGTATTTACAAGTCTATAAGGCGTCAAGTTAAATTAAAAGTCAACTTCCAAGAGTTTTGGGCTCAATGTCACCCAAAATGACTCAAAACACATCAAAATGGCTATTTACTTGCCTATTTCATTACCGTCTCTTCAATTAAGCTTATAAATACCTTTAACATTCATATACTGCATATTTAGAGGTGTCTATGTTTTTAATTTATTTAAATATGGCATTACAACCGTTATGGGCTCAAATGCACTCAAAAAAGCTCCAAAATCACGAAAAGTGGGTAATATCATGGCCAAGTCGCTAGTTGTTCTTCATTTAAGCTTATAACCAAGAAAAACATTCCTAAATCAAGTATTTACAAGTCTATAAGGCCTCAAGTTAAATTAAAAGTCAACTTTCAAGTTTTTTGGGCCCAATGTCACCCAAAATGACTCAAAACACGTCAAAATGGCTATTTACTTGCCCATTTCATTACCGTCTCTTCAATTCAGCTTATAAGTACCTTTGACATTCATATACTGCATATTTAGAGGTATCTATGTTTTTAATTTATTGAAATGTGGCATTACAACCGTTATGGGCTCAAATTCATTCATAAAAGCTCCAAAATCACGAAAAGTGGGTATTATCATGGCCAAGTCACTAGTTGTTCTTCATTTAAGCTTGTAACCAAGTAAAACATTCCTAAATCAAGTATTTGCAAGTGTATAACGCCTCAAGTTAAGTTAAAAGTCAACTTCCAAGTGTTTTGGGCTCAATGTCACCCAAAATGACTCAAAACATATCAAAATGGCTATTTACTTGCCCATTTCATTACTTTCTCTTCAGTTCAGCTTATAAGTACCTTTAACATTCATATACATTATATTTACAGGTGTCTATGTTTTTAATTTATTGAAATGTGGCATTGCAACCGTTATGGGCTCAAATTCACTAAAAAAAGCTCCTTTGCTTGGCTTTAGAGTTGGATGCCACCTTTCCTTTCCCCGGGACTTCCTTGAAATGCGTACGCATGAGCAGGTCTACTAGGGTTGGTAGCTTGCCATCATTCTGCTTTGCCTTCACATGTGATGGAGTCAAAGAGTGTAAAAGTAAAATCGTATAAAGTATAACACTTTCACGTAAGAAGAATGAATAGAAAAGCTTTCATTACCATCTTCTTTGCATGTTGCACAGCTGAGATGGAACCTTGAAAGTGGATGGGTTCAATGGGGTTATCCATTGAGCCACCTCTCCTGTTCTTCTTGTTCTGAGCACTTCTTCTCTTGTAAGTTTCATCTTCTTTAACCACAGCCAGCATAGCCTTGTGGACATCCTCAGTGACCCATTTAGGCTTAGCTCCATTCATCGAGTGGGTGACGGTGTAGAACATGTCACGCAATCGATTTCCAAGCCTTGTAACGAATTGCTGTCTAACTTGAGGTTCCAACTCAGGATTCCAAGTGCATTGCCTCTGCGATTTAAATCAAATGTAGTTATCATACTCAATGTCAAACAAAGTGTTAAAAAACCAAAAGTTTTTATTTAATAAAAACAATTTATACCCCAAACACGTTCCACCAGTGATTTTTGGTGGCATCATCAACTTCCTTGTAATTTTTCCAAGGGGCGTTGTAGTATCCCTAAATCGTTTGCGTTATCAACCTCTTAACCTTATCATCTTCAAACCTGAACACAACAACAAAATTTTTTTTCAAAGTCTTACAAAATGAAAGACAGTTACAAACAAAATTACAATAATGCGTGTCAAAGTTATGCATCTCAAACTGTTACCACAACGAAGTAGGGTCCAACACCAGCCTCCCTGACTCATCTGTAGCTTGACCTGCTTCTTGTGCCGAGGTAGTAGCATGTTGGTTCACCTGAGTGTGAACCCATATCTGAATTTGACCGTGATGATCCTGTATGACGTTGTGATGCATGTTCAGCTGCTCCGGAAATCGGTGCTGCTGTTGCGATGACTCACCCAAGTTGATCGCGGTACCATGAACATTTGAAGTACCTTTTTTCCCCTTCTTCCGTGCATCTCGATGAGTACCGCCCTCCATGAATACCTGAATCAATGTTAATCACTATTAACACACATACATATGAGTGACAATATTTATTAGGGACGAATCTGCACAATACATGAATCTGAATACTAAGAGAATGCAAGATAAAAGCTTTAAATGAAAAACGATAAACAACAATACACATTTTCAATAGATGTAAATGGATCTCCAATAAGCGTTTAGTAAACATAATGACAACAACAATGGCTCAATCCCTAAGCTAATAATCATCATATTCCAACACTTGCATTAGATGAACGAAATAAGGTAACTATTCACTGCTATGATCTGTACTATATCCGTCACTACTGTCATCTAGGTATACAATGGTGTCGTCCTCTTCTTCTGAATCGCTTGAGCTCAGTTCAGATTCATCATCGTCATCGTCTGCAATTATTTCATCGTCATCAGAATCAGAGACAACAAAGTCCTCAACAACACCATAGTCCGGAATCTCGTTAGTTGGACAAAGGGTTGAAGCTGCGGTAGGTACAGTTTCCTGTAGAAACTGTAGGTCAACTGGAGCATCAACTACCGACCTAGCGTGTGTTTTGAACACAGCCCACCATTGAACGCGATCTCATTTAAGGCTTGGATAAGATGTGTAGTAAACCTGGTTTACTTGATAAGATAAGACAAATGGGTCATACTTAGGGTACTTTTTCGTATGATTGACTTCGACAAGCTTGTATCGGTCATGTACGTTCATACCCCTAACAGAATCCATCCAGCTACACTTAAACAACATAGTCTTGTACTCATTTTTCGCACCAGTGTAGACAAGTTCAATGATGTCATCTAAAATTCCATAGTACTTTGAGCCATCTTCACCCGAAACTGAAACACCATAATTCATAGTGGCTTTTTGACGACCGTGACCATATGTATGAAAGTTGAAACCACCAACCATGATTTGACTGAAACTTCGAACTCGCTTGAAAGGCTCCATAGCCAAAGCTTGTAGGACATCAAAATTCGGTTTATCGCGATGGACCTGTAGGTACGGTGAAATTGGTAATGTTAAAGTGTAACGGTAAGGCAAACCTACAAACATAAACAAATAGGGTATTGATTGTTCTTACCGTATCACGTAACCAATTTGGGAATTCAACTTCAAATTTTTCTTGAACTGCTTCTCTATCCAAAGTCCGATGGTTTGAGAGAAGGTGGTCCTCAAACTTCCTACAAAATGGATGATTCCAACTCAATGACCCTAGAAATTAAACATAGTTGTTCACATGCTATGAATATACATGTAAGATTTTTGAAGTAACCTTTCGTAGTCACCCAAAATGCCGCAGTTGGACAGCACAAAAAAGTGTGCATGTTGGAGTTCTTTCTCATCTAGAAATCTTGACTTCCCTTGATTTGTAACACGACCTGTGTCGACTGCGAATAGTTCGGCAACATCATTGTTGTGTATGTCACTGTCAATATCAGGGTTGACATTCCGACCTAGATCTCTTGTTTTTGTGTCAAACTTGTAGTCAAAGTAATGGGAGCAAAAGTTTGCAACCTCTTCAGTTAGGTAAGCGTTGCATATTGAAGCTTCAACACGGGCTTTGTTCCCAATTTTCCGTTTCAAGTGATTTAGGAACCTGAAATTAATATTAAACAACAGTAATTACGTTTAACCAACCGGTTATATAAATGACAACATAATAATTATGTTTGAATTCTCTGGCTACAACCTTTCAAATGGATACATCCATCGATATTGAACAGGTCCACACAACTTGGCTTCAAATGGCAAATGTATCGGTAAATGTTCCATTGAGTTAAAAAATGAAGGAAGGAAAATCTTCTCTAGCTTGCAAATTATCTCCGCAATGTTTCTCTCCAATCGTTCCATGTCACTAACTGTAATAGTGTAGCAACATATATCTCAAAAGAATTGACTAATCTCTGTGATTGCAATCCATACATGAATGGGCAAAAATTCTTTAAGAGCAATAGGCAACAACCTTTCCATGAAAACATGACAGTCATGACTTTTCATTCCTACTAGTTTACAACCTTGCAAATCAACACATCTGCTCAAATTAGAAGCGTACCCATCAGGAAATCGCAACTGCTTCACCCACTCACACAAAACCTTTCTTTGTGGTCTATCAAGAGTGTAAGGTGCCTTTGGCATGACATCTTTCCCTTGGTCGTCCTTCTGTAGATGAAGCTGGGAACGTTTACAATGAGCCTAGAGGTCTAATCTAGCGGCGGCCGTGTAAGAAGTTTTTCCCTTGACATCCATAATAGTTTGAATTAGTTGGTCAAAAAAGTTCTTCTCAATGTGCATCACATCTAGGTTATGGCGAACGACAAGATGTTTCCAATAAGGCAGCTCCCAAAATATGCTTTGCTTTGTCCAACCTTTTTTGGCCTTTTTGACTTGTTTAAGTGCTTCGGGACCATCAACTGCCTTCGGAAGGTCTTTCACACATTCCCAAAGCTCATCACCCGACATGATGTGTGGAGGATCGCCTTTCTCAACTCTATTCTTACAGAAAGCTGTCTTACTTTTCCTGAATGGGTGATCTGGAGATAGGAATTTCCTATGGCAATCAAATCAAGTTACCTTACCACTGTTGCTTAACCAAAATGCCTGGCTTATATTCATGCAGTAAGGACAAGCTTTCTTACCGGCAGTAGACCACCCAGACATCATACCGTAAGCTGGAAAGTCACCAATGGTCCACAAGATGGCTGCTCGAAGAGTGAAATTTTGTTTTGTTGAAATGTCGTACGTAGTTGCACCAATGTCCCACAATTGTTTCAACTCTTCAATTAATGGCTGCATGTAAACATCTAAGTTTCCCTTTGGGTTGTTTGGACCGGGAATAATCAACGAAAGGAACATAAACTCACTTTTCATACACATGGAGGGAGGCAAGTTGTAAGGGGTTAAAATAACAGGCCAGCAAGAATACTTACCGCCAAATTTACCATGAGGATCAAACCCATCTGTACACAACCCAAGCCGAACATTACGAGGTTCAGATGCAAATTCGTTAGAGCATCTATCTAATTGTTTCCAAGCGTCACTGTCGCTAGGGTGTGCCATTGTGCCTTGCTGTCGAGGATTCTTTGCATGCCATGCCATTTCCTCTGCAACGTCCTTTGTTGCAAACATTCTTTGCAATCGAGGAGTAATGGGGAGGTAAGTGAGAACATTCAAAGGCACATCGTTCCCTTTAGAAGTCTTCTTGTATCGGTCGCTGCCACAGACCGTACACGTAGAAGCGTTGGCATCCTCTTTCCAAAATAACATGCAACCTCTCGGGCATGCATCAATTTTTTGCACAGACATCTCCAACCCCTGAACAATCTTCTTCACCTCGTAGAAGGTCACGCCTACATAGGTGTTCTTTGGAGCCGACTCACTGAACAAAGAAGCAATAGCATCGACATACCTATGTGGCAAATTGTACTCGCATTTCAAGCTAGTGATTTTAGAGGCCATCTCCAACCTAGAAATTGAACTCCCTTCAACCCTAGGTTGCTCAAAAGCCTTAAGTATATCAAGGAACTGTTTGGCTTGAGCATTAGGTTCCTCCTCTACATCTTGGGCCTGGTGATCACCCCCTTGATCTTGGTTATGTCCTAGAGCATCCAAAACCATGTCACGGTATTCATTGGATTTCCCTTCGGAGGAGTCAGGAAAGCCTTCTCCATGGTTCATCCACTCGTAGTAATTCGGTGTGAAACCCTTGCGATACAAATGTAGTTTAATCGTTTCCGGGTCATGGATACGTAACTTCTTGCATTTCACACAAGGACACCTAATTTCATTTGGGTTAGAAGTCTGTGGATGATCTTTACAATATTGAAGGAATTCATCAACTCCTTCTGGGAAAGCACGGTTTAAAGAGTACCCATCCAACCTATGATACATCCAACTACGATCCTTTCGTTTCATGATGATAACTTCTACACAAGTCACATATAGCCAACACTTTAGTGAAATATAATATACCTGTTAATGTCTAGGCATTGTCATTATTATGACAATTAGACCACAAAAGCAATTTGTTTAGATGTAAACTTGAAAGTAGAGCTTCAGATGTAAGAACATTTTCGGCCTCTCCAACTATTTTCAAAGAAGCATTTGCAAACTGTCCTAAGTGTATCACAATATTTCTCCTAGGAATTCGAAATCAAAATCAACCAGCTACCAATATACCACAATATCTGTCCCAAATCCTAACTCCATTTCATCTAGCTTGGACGAAACAGACACAAAATCATAGCACATATTGTTAACAATAAAAGCCCTCAATAAGAAATAGCAACAATCAAATCAAAACACTTATAAAACAAAAATCATTTGCAACAATAACAACTTCTTGTCTTCTTGGAAACTTCAACAAACAAACAACTCAAGTATAATTAGAGATAACATATTTTGGCAGCTATATGTTAGTTATAAAGATATATTTTGGTGTAAAGGATAAAACTTGTCCTATGATTAGCTTGGTTTATCAAGCTCAATTTTGGTGTAAAGGAAAATCTTGGGTAAAGTTTGTGATTTATATTCTATATGGATTTTCTCTTTGTTTTTTGTTGTTGATTATTGTTATTGCTTTAATTAGTTTGGTGTTGGTTTAAAAAATAATTGTAAGATGTGTTGCATTTGGTTAATTAATAAGTGGATTGAAATTGAATTGAATTTGTACGTGTTTAATTTGTTGGTGTATGTACATTTCAGTCTGAATACTGTATGCAATCTACTCCTAGAGAATAAGGCTAATGAATTGAAGGAAGCATTGAAGAAAGGAATCACTGACATCAAAGTCCAAAACAACGCTGATTTGGTTAGTAGCTAGCCTAGTTTGATCAGAAAATATATATCCTAGATTGGACTAATTAAGGTAGCTTAGTAAACTAACATGTATGAACTCGATCTGCTCTTTAATTTTACAACAGCCATTCAGGAGTAGCAAAGGGTGGATTCAGGTACGAACTGAATATGGGAGGATACTGAGAGACTACCCAGTAATTAACCTAGCTTTGCTTGATATGATACAAGATACATCAGCTTTCATTCAAATTTGCTAATTAGACTACCTAAGCTAATAGTAGTAGTACATACATACATATATACCACATACATACATACATTTACAACTTCTTCAATTTCATATATACTAATCTCTAGTTGCAACAAAAACCCCACATAATCCCATTACAAAAAACACCCATTTACAACTTCTTTAGTTTCATCATGTTGTTCTCAACCAAAAATTGGAGCTGCTTTCAAAATCTCCACACAATTTAAAACCCAAAAAAAAATCATTGCTGTCAAAATTTGTAATTGTAACAAAAACCATTCACTTTCGTCATGAATTTAATTCAACCAAGCATATTTTCGTCACCTCATCACTTTCTTTATTAATTTAGGAAAAAAATAAAAAAAATTCAGAAAACAAAATCAAGAACTTATTATAAACATGCAATCAACCCTGTAATAAAAAAAAAAAATACAACACGAACCTGTAAAAAAAAAAAAAATATATATATATATCAACAATTTCGAAAAAAATCAACAATTCCGAAAAAATCAAAAAAAACAACATTCAAGAATCTGTAATCAACACAACGATTTACAAAACAAAAAAAAAAAAAAAAAAAAAAAAAAAAAAAAAAACTCAGAAAAAAATACATAATTGCGAGAAAGACAAAAATCAGAAGAAAAAATTCAGAAAAATACCGACGAAGAAGAAGCAGCAACGACGAAGAAGCCGGAAAAGGACAACACGACGACGAAGAAGAACAAGAATGCGTCGAAGAAGAAGAAGGGAAGAAGAACAAGAAGAACGGGTTTGAGAGTGTTGAGAGGGAGGGAGGGAAGAAGAATCCGTCTCTGGCGCCGCCGACGTGAGGGAGGGAGTATGGTTGAGAGTGTTGAGAGGGAGTAAGGTTTGAGTGTTGAGAGGGAATTAGGGTTTAAGTTTTTTTTTTTGTTTTACGCGACAAAATAACAAATAAAGCATGGTTCAAATTTTGTCGGGATTTTGTGACGGAATTTCCGACGGAACCAATTTCGTCGCAAACACTACAAGAAAACGACCAATTAGCGACGGATTTTTGCGACGGAATAAAATTCCGTCGCAAATACTTAGTTTTGCGACGGAATTATTTCCCTCGCAATTTTTGCGACGGATTTCCTAGGTTTTGCGACGGAATTATTTCCGTCGCAAAAAAGTGACAAAAACAGATCAAAGGGTAGTCAGTTGTTTGCGACGGAATTTTGTTGTTTGCGACGGAATATTCCGTCGCAAATTTGCGACGGAAATTTTTCCGCCGCAAATTCCGTCGCAAATCCCGTCGAATAAATTACAGAACAAAACACCAGTTTTTACTTCAACAAAAATTAATTTCGCAAAATCACACTCCTTCTTCTCCAAAAAACCGTTCTTCTCTCTAACAAATTAAACACACTCCTTTCTTCATCTCCTTCTTTTCCGGCGGCCTTCCCCCTTCTTCCGGCGGTCTCCTTGTTGTCGTTATTTTTTTTTTTTTCCATCGTGTTTTTTTTCCGGCGGTGTTAGGGCAACAATTCCGGCTTCAGTCGCCTTCTTCGTCGTCGTCAGTCCTCGTCGCCGCCTTCTTCGTCGTCGTCAGTCCTCGTCGCCGCCTTCTTCGTCGTCGTCAGTCCTCGTCGCCGCCTTCTTCGT
>PYUH01003985.1:585010-599769 GCA_016808085.1 Suaeda aralocaspica | reverse complement strand
TATTTGATTAGAATACATAACGCGTCAGGTCGTACAGGTTCACAGGCACAAATACAAATAAACAATCAAAACATTAAAAATCCGTCAGTTTTTTTACGACGGAATATACCGTTTGCGACGGATTTTCCGTCGCAAAATTTGCGAGGGAATCTTGCGAGGGAAATTCCGTCACGAATTTTGCAAGGGAAATTTGCGACGGAATTCCCTCGCAAAATTTTGCGACGGACTTTTGCGAGGGAAATTCCGTCGCAAAATGCGCGAGGGAATTTTGCGACGGAATTTTCCCTCGCAAAATTTGCGACGGAATTTCCGTCGCTAAAAAAAAGACTTGCGACGGAAATTCCGTAGCAAATTTTGCGAGGGAAAATTCCGTCGCAAAATTAACGTAATTCCGTCGCAAAGATGTAAGTTTGCGACAAAAAAAATAGCTACGGACCGTTAGCGACGGAATTCCGTCGCAAACTACATTTTGCGACGGAATCAACCGTTTTTGCGACGGAATAATTCCGTCGCAAAATTGAGGTTTTCTTGTAGTGAAAATCCCGACGGAAAATTCCGTCGCAATATTTTTTTTCCGTCACAAATTCATTAAATTTCATATGAAGTTTTGTAGGAAAGTAATTCCGTCGCAAGTTGGGTTATTTGCGATGGAATTTTATTCCGTCTCTAATAAGCAGTTTTCTTGTAGTGTAATGCATCTATAAACCTTCATACCACTTACATTGCATTTAAGACCTAAGAATATGACTCTATGAACTTGGTCTTCATGAAAAATTCAAGACTTGGCTTCATGAGCTTCATCTTATCATCCATTGAACTTGTTCTTTAGTACCTTCACATGCAAACAAAAACTTGTACACAATATGATAGTTCAATGTAGTTTGTCATCATTCAAAACACTAGCTAGGAACTCAACACTTTGATATTTCTTTCTTTGACGTGTTTATTGAAATTCCTTTCAATTCTCTTTTGATAGATGTGTACCTGACTTAAGGCTTTCAAACGGGGCTTTTCATCTAGAAGGACCAAGGCATCATATTGCGCCCGTACCCATTCAGCTTTAGGGAGTTCACTTTCCAATACTATTCTCAATCAGGGTATCTCAAGTTCTATTGGTTGTACAACTTCCATCCTGTATACCAAGAAAAAGGTGTTGCTCCAGTAGAAGTCCTGCACCCCCATAAGGCGAAGGGTAGTTGAAGTGGCCAATCTTTGTAAGTTTCAGTCATTTTAGAAATTAAGTATGACCCTGATGTTCTTATTCGCTGCTCTTACTACTCCATTTGTTTGAGTTCAATATGGATATGATTTTGTTGTTTAATATAAATTTTATGAGGAGTTCTTCGCATTCACCCTAAAAATGAGTTCCATTATCACTTATGATCTCATGCGAGACCCATATCGGCACATTATATTGGTTTCAATGAATTGTGCCACATGTTTGGCTTGCAACAAACGATATGAAGCGGCTTTTGCCCATTTGGTAAAGCAATCGATTGCCACCAATATGAACTCATGGCCTCCTTGACGCAGAGATGTAACCTTTCAGATTATGTCGATTCCCCATGTTGAAAACGGCAACGGAGATGATAGGGAATGAAGGAGTAATGGAGGTATATGTTGAGCATTTGCATATTTTTGGAACTTGTCGCAATGTCTCACATATCTATTGTAGTCATCCTCCATAGTAGTCTAATAATACCCTTGCTTAATGATCTTGGAAGTCAACATTCGAGCATTCAAATATGAGTTCCACACGCGCCAGCATGTATTTGATCCATAACCTGTTGAGCCTCTTTCCTATCTATACATCGAAGTTGTTGATCATTAAAAAGTCTTTTAAATAAATATCCTCCTTAAATGATGTATTGGGAGGCTAAGAGCCTTAAGGCTTGTTGTTCTTTCTTCGAAGTACCGGCAGGGTATTGTTCATTTTCTAAGTAGCTTTTGATATCACTGTATCAAGGTTCCTATTTTGTGAGGTCGTTCACCTCGTTGTCTTCCTCAGCCATGCAAACATGAGCTGGCTCCTTTCTTCTTTCAACCACCAAGGGCATTTCAGTCATAGATCTTGGGATGCAGACCATTGACGCCAACTTAGCTAAATCATCGGCAAACTAGTTGTCCTACCTTTTTAGGTAGGTGTATTCGATTTCTTTTATTTGCAAGGCAATTTGTTCTAAGTGACCTTGATAGGGAGCCAAGCTTTCACTTCTAACCTTTCATATCCCAGAGATCTGATTAATGATTAATAAAGAATCTCCATAAACCCTTAACTTCTGGACTTTCAGAGCTACGGTGGCCTCAAGCCCTATGGTACAAGCTTCATATTCAGCGGCGTTGTTGGTTACATCAAAGCCTAATTTCACTTATATGGGCGTATGTTCTACTTTAGGAGAAACAAGTAGGTCACCGACCCCACATCCATGTTTATTAGTGGCACCATCAAAGTATAAGGACCAACTTTCTTTTTAGTCATCATTAATTCTACATCGGGAAATTCGTAATCCTCAGGTCGAGGTTCATCAGGAGAGTCAACTAGGAATTCTGAGACTATGCTTCCTTTTATGGATTTAAGACACGAATTTAAGGTCAAATTCGGCCAACATGATCATCCATCTCAATATTCGTCCATTTACTATGAGCTTATCATAGAGATGTTTAAGTGAGTCTTCTTTACAGACTATGTGAATGGTGTGAGTCAACAAGTAATGTCTCAATTTCTTCGTAGATCACACCAATGCCAAGCATAATTTTTCGATGTTAAAATATCTTTCTTCATATTGTATGAACTTTTTGCTTGAATAATAAACAGCATTTTCTTTTCCATTGATTTCTTGTGCTAGCATAGCTCCTGCAGCAGTTTAGTGACATTCAAGTAAAGTCTCAAAGGATGCCCTGAAGTTGGAGGTACCAGAACAGGCGAATTTGCGAGATACTCCTTGATTTTATCGAAAGCTTGTTGGTAGTTATCATTCCATTCCTTTGGAGCATCTTCCTTTAATTTCTTGAAGATGGGCTCACATACCATGGTAAGTTTGGAAATTAACCTACTTGGAAATAGTCACCTTCCCGGCCTGGATGTCGGCGAACTTTGTGCACCACCATTGGAGCCTACCCAGGAATCCTCGAATTTCCTTCTCGGTCTTTGACGGTTTTAGAGAAATGATGAATTTGATCTTTATTGGTTCAATTTCAATTGCTCTTGCACTAACCACATGACCTAGAAGCTTTCCCGACATTTTTGAGGATTGAGTCTCATGTTGAACCTTCAGAGTCTTTCGAAGAACTTCCTCAAGGCAAGGGTATGTTCACTCCTTTCCTTGGTTTTCAGTATCATGTCATCCACGTACACCTCTACTTCTTTGTGTATCATATCATGAAGAAGCGTAGTTGCAGCACGTTGATGCATGGCACCAACATTCTTTAAACCAAATGGCATGAAAGTGTCGCAATATAACCCCATGGAGTAGTGAAGGTCGTTTTCTCCATGTCCTTTTCATCCATCTTGATTTGATTGTAGCCGGCATAACCATCCATGAAGGAGAACAAGGTATTGTTGGCTATCTTATCAACAAGTATGTCGATGTCAGGAAATGGGAACTCATCCTTTGGACTGACATTGTTCGGGTCCCCAAAGTCCATGCACATTCTTACTCTTCCACCTTTCTTTGGCACAGGAAAAATGTTGGCAACTCAATTAGCATACTGGACCACCTTGATGAATCCCGCTTTTTATTGCTTTATTACCTCTTCTCGTATCTTTAATTGAACTTATGGCTTCATTCTTCTAAGCTTTTATTACTTATCAGGCTTGTCCCCCTAGTTTAGAGGGATAGTGTGCTTAGCTATCTATGGTTCAATCCCGGGCAAATCTTCATAGGACCACGCGAATACATCTTTGAATTTTATGAGTGTCGCAATGAGTTTTTCCCTTTATTGAGGACTAAGTGTAAGACCAATTTGCAAATCTCTAGAAGTGTCGTTGTCAGCAATGTTGATCCTTTTAGTTTCCTCAATTATTGGAGTTTTATTTTCATGTTCCTCTACAACCTTTATTATTTCATTATCATTTTGGTCTTCAGTTTGTGAACTAATGCAATCATATAAAGGGGAGAGGGGGCAAGGAGATGAAGACGAGGAATAAGCTAATGAAGTCATATTATTGAATTAATTAAGTATGACATCAAAGTTAGCCTTAGTGGTAGACTCCAAAGGAGGGACAAACTCCTTGACAAGCTTATCAGTAATTATAGAGTTCTTAGGACTAGACATCTTAATATTGCTAGACTCAGACTCAGTTTCAGACTCATCGAACATTGGGCCCTCTCCTATGGTGAAGTCCATGATCTTCCCTTCCGGTGTAGTAATTTTCACGGTCTTGTGCCATCCTCTATTCACTTGATTTTTAGGAGTGATAAGTTCAGTTGGATCAAAGGCTTCAGTATTCATATCCATGAGCACCTCTTGTTTGGTTGGTGGAGCACGTTTTAACCCAAAGAGCAGACCAAGTCCTTGTGCATCAAGGTTATCCAGTTCGGATTTCTCTTTTGTGATTGGAGTAGCTTCATCTTCCATGAAGTGGCAGTCGAAGAAGATTTCCAATCTCGTGTACCTCGTTTCGTTAGCACCATAGAACAAGAAGAGGATACTGATAATAGGGGAACTTCTCTCCTTCTTGTAATAATTTCTCGTTTAAGGTGAGAGAATAGGAGCGGATCTCAATGTCTCCATCTTTTTTAGCCATTTTCTTCTTTTGGGGCTCTTTATAGTCTTCCTGGTTTGGAAAGTATCTTAATCCGAACTTATTATTTTTAGGTTGGAGGTTGAAAAGGGCGACAGCAAGAGCCCTCCCTGATTCCATACTTATTGTAGGAAAGTAGCCTTTGTTGTGAAGTAGAGCATTGACCACGAGGCTTGAATTAGGGTCAAAGTCAAAAGGATCTTTGTCTCCTTCTTCAATAGTAGCAATTGAGAATCCCCATAAGTCTTCATCATTATCATCATGCTCGATGTTGATGATGGGTTGATCGATGGCCTTGATCTTCATTGGAGACGCATCAATGGTAATTATAACCCCTTCTAGCATGAACTTGATCTTTTGATGACGAGTGGAGGGAACCGCTCCTAGTTCATGGAGCCAAGGCCTTCCTAAGAGAAGGTTGAAGCTAGTTTTAACATCCAAGCAAGACATGGAACTTAACCTTCTTCTCAACCGATCCTGTGAGTAAGTTGAGCCATATGACCCCTATAGTGTCCCTTCTTGTGTTGTGATAGGCTCAAATAGCTTGATTACTAGCACAGAATTCTTCTTGCAACACCCCGAGCTTTTGAGCGGTTCTGAAAGGGAACACATTGATGTCTTAGCCATTTACAATCAAGGTCATAGGTATGTTGAGTTGCCTACTTATGACGGTGCTGTAGAGAGCTTTGTTATGGCCTGGCCCTTCAGTTGGAAGGTCTTCATTGGAAAAAGTGATGGACATTTTATGTTTTGCATGGATGATAAGATTGACCAAGCCGTCGAGAGTAGTGTCGTCGATCGGCCACGTTCAAGTCAGAAAAGGCCTTGAGTAGAACTTGTCTATGATTCTCCTAAGAGACGAGTAGTTGCCATACGCTGACATTGGCCTTACTTCTTTTGACTTTCTTAACGACCACGTTTTCCTCTTGCGGTGGAGGAGGTGGTGGAGTAGCTTGAGTGTTGTTTTGATTTTGTGTAGTGTTGAGGCGTCCTGTTCGAGTAAGGACTTGAACTTTGTTGTCTTTAACAGGTGACAAGGGACTTAGAACTTCGGTGATGTCATCGTCTTCTTCAGGGGTATGATAAGTAGGTTATACCCCACTTTCGGCATAGTCGTCATCGTCGTCACTATCCCATATTCCATTAACTTCTAGGAAGGGTGGGGAGGTGATTAATTGTGGAATAGGTTGTCCCACCGAAGAAATCAAGTCAAGTGGGTCAAAAGATAGTTCATCTTTTTCGATCGCATTGATAGAGAATGCCATGTTGTCAAAAAATTCACGGCATAGTCTTTTAAAATCTTCCCATTCTTTTCGATGAAACCCTTCTAGCATCCTATAGGTAGGAGGATATTGAGGAATAGGGGGAACTAAGGGAAGAGATTCCTCAACGAGCCAGCGGTATTTGATACGCCCTTCCTAAGTGATATGGTTGTGTAACATTTCGTTGATGTATTTATTCTAGTATCTATTAACCATTAGGGTCATGCCCAATCTTTTGGGATCAAGTTTCTCCCAAATGTCCTGCATTAGTTCTATGGGGAGTTTGATGAAGGAACTTGGTAGTTCAACATTTCCGAGTTCATTGAAATTCCATTTAAAAAGGTGAAAATAACATTTCGGATTATTAATGGGCTTGTCCCATCAAGTTTTCATTCTTTCTATTTGAACCCTCTTCCAACAGTCGCATACATATAGATCTTTGTAGGGAGGAAAGTCATCAGAGGTCTATTCTCCTTCTCCAAAGATTTTTGGAGTAGCTCTATCTTCTAAGGCGTTTCGGGGGACAGATCGTCTGGCGGAAGTGATGAAAGCGATTGGATCAAAGTAGAAGCTTTCTTCTTCAATCATGAAGATGGCGAGAGGATTGGTGTGGATGTTGAGTTTCTTTCCTCCAGGCGTAATGGGAAGCCTTCCATCTTCGACCATGTCTTATAGGAGTTTTTTGAGAGTCCAACATTCTTTGGTAGTGTGCCCTCTACCTTTGTGGTATTTGCAATATTTGTTGGCATCCCATCGTAATGTCCTGTTCTCAAGAGTAGGATACGGAGTGGGCCCTACTGGATTGATCTTGCCTTTTGATTGGAGTCTATCAAGTGCTTAAGTATAGTTCACACCCAAAGAAGTGTACTCGTGTTGGTGGCGAAAAGGGGCCTTAGACTCTTCAACAACATTGATGTTATTGGAGGTAGATGCTCCTTTTGAGTGATTAGTCCTTTGGTTGTTGGTTCATCTTCCTTTTCAGCTTTCTCTATTATGGTCGTCATCAATCTCGATCCCAATGTGATATACCTTTTCAAAAGCGTCAAGGCCTAAGTATTTAAGATTATTTTTATATTTTGGGAGCAAGTTGGCAATGAAGATTTTGACTTGCTCTTTTTTAGGTGGCGTAGTAACCATTTGCTCCGCAACTTCCCTCCAACGAAAGAGGTAGGAGGTGAACCCTTTCTTTTCTTCTTGTTTGAGAATTTCAAGCTCCCTTTGAGAGGTAGTAGCTTGATTACTCCCCTTGTAATGAGTCATGAATGCGTGTGCTATGTCCTCCTAAGTCGAGGTGTCCTTGTCGGGGAGTGAAAAAAACCACTTTTGACATACGCGCTCGAGAGTCATAGGGAAGATCCTTGGATAGATCCTTGGTTTGATCTTCTTCACATCTATGTAGAGCTTGAAGCCTCTTAAGTACTTCAGATTTTTCAGTAGCTTTGAATTTCGGGAGTTCAGCAATGGAGAACTTTTCCGGCAAAGCATAGATCAAGTTCTGATCGAGGTTTGGAGGATCAAAGTAGAAGTCTTGGTTGTTGACTCTTCTAGCTACCTTTTCCATGTCATGGATGGTGTGTCTACTCTTGAGGTCGTTCATCTCCACTTTCATTGCTCCAAATGCTTGTGTTAATTAGGCCAAGTTGAGGGACATGCCATTGATTGTGCTTGTGAGGTCTTGATCACCCATTGTTGAATTGGATCATGTCGTTTCTTCTTAAACTTGAATTTAAGTCAAAGTGTCCTTTCGAACTAACCTTGTGCCTCGCTTCCTTGTCCAAAGAGGAGTGGTTGACTTGGTTCGTGCACGACTTATCCTACGATATTGGATTTTTAGAATTTTCACTTATTTCAATGACTTGACCTTTAAGACACATGCAAGGCCTGTCATGGTTTCTTCCTAATTCTATATGAATGCATGAAGCATAGTATTTCATCATCCCCTTGATTTATTTTATTATTATTATTAAGGGGATGATGAAGATCCTTTTACAAAATGAATGACATGCAACCTATGGGGTCTATATGAACCTTTAGTCAATTCAATAAGCAACCATGGTCTACATGCGACTCTCTAGGTGAAAATAGCTACGAAAAAGCTAGACTCCCGAAAATAGCATTTATACAAGCATAGTACATATGATCACATAGCATGTCGCACATAATAACACACCTATGTATGAGGTCAAGTCCAATAATACATTAGCCAAGGTTCTAAGAGGCAACTAGAAATAAGGCTTTAAGGTGTCCAAAAGGGTACCATGACTAGGGTATGTCCAACTATCCATACCACAACTTAGTAGTGATCCAAGTGGGACATCTATTATGAATCACATAGGTCATATAATCCACACGTCATGGTTGGGATGGACTTCAATTAAGGAACAGCCTTAGGTAGGTCACCTAACCATCCTTAATGTCGGTCCCCCGGGGGTGTCTCAAGTATTGAACATACTTTAAGAGACATGAATCCTAAAGCAAGACCCTCACATGGGAATTACATGCATTATGCCTAGCAAGTAGAATTCAAAATTAGAAATTATGAGAATTTTCGAGTTTCGTCCACCCTCCTTTAAAATTAAAAGAACATCCCCAGTGATGACGCCAAACTGTGGACCCGGGACTTTGGGGGCCCACGTGCCCATCTTATGGACATCGAATGTTTATTGTTTGTTTGCATATTGTGAGTATTCTTAGCTTAGTGAGTGAGTCTATAAGCTCAATACCCAAGTAGAGAAGTCGTCACCGTGCTCCTTTCGGGAGCTCACGGAACCCAATTAGGTCTAGGCCGAAGGCAAATTGACAGCCAAGGATAAGAAGGTCTCATATCTCTAGATTCGGGGACGAGGGTAAGGACAACAGGTCATAGTGTCCCCCCGCGTATAGCGGCCTCTACTTATTCTCATGTGTAATTTCATAATCATAATATCGAATTATAACATACATATTTCTGGTATTGACCTACGAACACATAAAAATAAGGCTAGGCGGGTTTTTAGTTAATGCACACATAATTTCCGGTTTAAACATGCTTGATGATCGCTTTGGGATTTAATTCGTTTTCATCTTTATTTAGTCGAAACATGCTTTTAGATTTTTTGAGCTAAACATGAATTCTATGTGATTTAAAGCATTAAACACTTAGCATGATCATATAAAACCTAAAACAATGTTTCTGCATAAAGTCGATTTAATTAAAAGTCAAAACATTAGTTAGTCAATGTTGCATAAATTTGATTATAAAACATGTCAATTATCTAATAAAGCAAATAACTCACATAAACATGCAAAACTAACTCTTTGACGGACTCAAGATGGAGATTTCGATGTTGTTGGCCTCATTTGAAGTACCTTTCAAGCAATTCGTCGATAATTTCTTAGAACTGAAAGCTTGAAGAACCTTGATTAATAATACTAATAATAATATTAATAAGTTTAAAGTTTTGTTAGAGAAAGAAGTAGAAAGGCATGGTTTTCAAAGTAGGGCACGAAAACCGAGAGAGAGTTCAGAGAGAGAGAATGTGTGAAGTGTGAGAGTTGATGAAGAATTGATTATTGAATTTACTAAATAAGGAAGTGAGGTCGGAAAAGGTCGAGTATTTATAGGGTTGGAAGTGACGTCATCGAGCGCCAGAGCACTAGAGGAGCACCATAGCGCTCAAGGTTGAGCGCCAGGGCTCCCCACCTGTGCCTGGGCGCTAGCTGGGCGCCTAGGCGCTCGCCCTTCGTTGTGGCGTTCGAGCTCCATTTTTACTAGTTTTCATCGCGGTGAACGTCTAAAGTTTCCTTATTTCGTATATTCATTTCCACAAATCGAAATATTATGAAATAATACGAAATTCACTTCCATAAACCAGTTTATTTACTTCCATAACCTAGAGTTTCCATAAACCGAACAAACCCTAGAAGGTTTGTTGAATCCAGTCACATTCATACGCTTAAATTAATTTCTATTTTTTTAATGGAATTAAATGGTGAATAAATAAAATGAAAATGAAAATAAAATGAGAAAATGAAATATAAAAAATGAAAATAAATGAAAACGAAAGATAAGATAATAAAATGAAAATTAGAAAATTATTTTAACCATATTTTGACCATCATAACTCATCATCGCTTAACCATTTCTGACAACGGTTTTTTTATTTATTTATTTATCTCTTTCTTTTCCAGCAATCAACTTTCAGAAATTGGACATGCTTGCGACGTGGTACACGTTAATCATCAGCCGTTGGGTGGGACCAAATATATGTGTTGAAAATTATCTCCATCTTCATAATCATAAAAAAAAAGTGAAATTAGTGGTGAAATATTGATTAATAATGGTTAGCTTTCTAAACCCCCTTATCACCTTTATATTATTTTAATCTATGAAATATTGATTAATGATGGTTTAAGATGTAATAAAACAAGTGAAATTAGAAAGAATCATGCTGAGACTTGTAAAGCTTTTATGAGCATGCTTACTTGTTGAAGTAGCTTGTTTTAGTTTCCTTGTTGTTTGAGCATGATAACATGTTATAAAAGTTTTGTGAACATGATGACATGAAATTTAAAGTTTCTTGCAAATGGCATGATGACATGTGTTGTATAGCTTTTTCAATATTTTTTTATCGCTTTCCTGATTTAAATGATTGCGATTGTATGCCAGCCATGCTGATGGCTTTTCATGTTGATTTACGACAATAATAAAGTCTGGATTAATGCCATCACATAAATTCACATGATTCGTAAAGAATCAAAACTTGAATAGGTCAAATATTACATAAATAAATTGATCACAAAATCTAGTTAATATGGGTGCAGTAAATTGATCACAAAATCTAGTTAATATTGTCGTAATGTGTTGCTTGATATCATGTGATGAGAATTACAAAAGAGATCTAGTAGAGGAAAACTCAACTTGGAGATACCTCGTCCCCGATCCCACGAATCTGGTGCACGACCTAACCCTGGAAAACCTGACGCAACCCACCTTAGCCGGTGGGCATGCGGCTATTCGGGTCCGTAAGACTCTACAGAGTGCGACGATTGGCCTTTACTAGAGTTTCGTTCCAAGCCAAACAACTTCAATAATAAATTCAAGTGCCTTCATTAATTTCGACAGCTTTCTGGCATATTCCATGTCCAACGGTTCATGCTTGGTGTTAGGAGACTTTTCCGGCTGTTTGGGTGGCGTTATGGTAACTTTTGGGGTTTCTTTGCTTCTCGGTTTTCGGCCTTTTCGCAAATATTTAAGGTAGTGATTTCTCATATTTTAGCAGCAGGATTAGTTAGTTCTTACGAGGTCTTTCTCTGGTAGTTCTCACGCAATGGTTTGGTGGTTTCAGGTGTTTTTCGACGGGATTCTGGCGACGTTTAGGCTCTGCTTTCTCACGGTTTTCCGAAGGTTTTGTTTTTTTGTTTCACAGGTTTTCTACGTTTTTGTGCTTTAGTACAACAGCAACTTTAGGGTGATTCCGATAGGTGGGTTCTGGTTGCTGCGTCTACAAGGTTTTCGGGCGGATTTCCGACTTCTTCTATGTTTTCAAGAGACTTGATGCATGGGTTCCGGCTTCGTTTTACAACCATGGATTTTACGTGGCTGCTTCTCAAATCTTCAGGGCTATTAACTAGGCTGTTTATAGGTTGCTTCTATGTTGTTTTCAAGTTGTTTTTAGGCTTTTACTTCTGGTAGGAGTGCAACTTCTGGTGTAGCGACTTTTCATGTTTGTTTTTTGGTGGTTTTGGCTATTTCAATGTTGTTTAGGGCTATCGTTTAGGTTGTGTTTAGACTACTTGTAGGTGGTTTTCAAGGTTGTTTTCAAGCTGTTACTTTTGCTATAGGTGTAGCTTCTGGTATGGCGACTTTTCAAGTTGGTTTTATGGTGGTTTTTCAATGGTTTGGGCTATTGTCGTTGTGTGTTTTGCGAGTTTGACCTTGTTTTTGGTGGCTGCTGTTGTGGGTGGTTCACATGGCTTTAATGCCTCCTATTGCTCGTTTCCATTGTCTATTTGTGGGTCTAAGTGGTTGTCTTGATGGCGGGGGTAATGGGCCCACTAAGAGTTCTTTGATCACCCACTTGCGTGATCGTCATTGTAGTGTGGAAGACAGGGATGTCATGCGACACTCTCTTAGTATAGACTTGGCTAAGTTTAGGGAGGGAGAGGTGACGTTTCGGCGTGTGGGGATTTGGCTATGTGGGATGTGTTTCAAGACTCATACACTACGTTCTAAGTGTCAAAATGGTCATGATACTATGGCTCCCCCCGATGTCGGTGATGGTGTCATCCATATTGTGCTTTATGGTTTTCCTAAACCATAAGCAACACCTTCTTTTGAACTATAACATGTTCTTAATGAATCTTCTAAATGACATTCTACTTTATCTATTGCCCTCATTGATAATTTACTTTCTAAACAATTTTGAACTGTTAAATCCATCCTACCCAAGTGTCGCTTGGGATTTTCCCGTATTTTGAAAGAAGCGCTTGATAGGGTAGTTCGCAAGCCCGATGACATCTCTTGTTTGGTTAATTTACTAGTGCTACCTCTTTGTGTCCTTAAAACCTTTATTCCTAAGAGTAATCTTGAGTGTTGTTCTGCTGTCAGGCGGCATCGACAGGATGAGAGTATTACCACAGCTCTTTGTACTTGGGTTGAACCTGGGGGTATCTCGCAGCTTTTTACAGGAAACTGTGGATGAAGTTTCTCTTCCTTTGGTGGTTGATGACGAGGACATTGATTTAGGTGAGAGGAATATCAAGAAGTGTCGGTGAAAGATTTGTGATGGACACTATACTGATGTTGTAAGAGTTCTTTCTTCTTCTGGTATTGCTTCTTACAATGATGCTACCTTTGCAGATTTGCAGGCTAAACACCCTTCTTCGCTGAGTCCCTCCTTGTATCTGGTTGATCATTAGCACCTCACTACAACCCCTTTCTTAGTTCTTGAACGTATTCGGAGTTTTCCTCGCGGCACCTCATGTAGGAGGGATGGTTTTCGGGCTCAAGATCTTATGGATTGTTTGTGTGGTGTTGTTGTTGCTGTTTTAGATGAGTTTTTCCTGGGGGTGGCATTCGGCCTGTTATTATGGGTATTGTTTGGTGACATCTTGTTTCTAAGGTTGGGGTTGCTATGATTGGTGTTTATTTGGCTGGTTACTTCTGAAGGCTACAATTTTGTGTTAGGGTGCCAGCAGGTAGTGAGGTTATTTTGCAAGCTGTGAATCATTTAGTTGAGGCTCGAGGAGCATAAATTGGTCTTTCTATGTTGCTGGTAGATTTTAAGAATGTTTTTAATTTGGTTGATCAAATGGCCTTGTTACAAGAGGTCCGTCTATGTTTTCCAGGTATTTCGAGATGGGATGAATCTTGCTACTCTAATATTGCAAGGTCGTATTATGGGGAGTACACCTTATGGTCGTGTCAAGGGGTGCACCAGGGTAACCCTTTAGTTCCTTTTTTTTCTTTGGTTTTACATCCCTTAGTGTGGAAAATCAGGGATACATTTGTCTTATGCTTGCAAGAAGGGTGTTTGGATGATGGCACTATTATTAGTGATACCTTGGAGGTAGGGAAGGTTTTGGGGTTGATAATGGAGGATGGACCTCACGTTAGACGTCATCTTAATATGGAGAAGATTGAGGCTTTCTAGACTACTGAGGACCCACGTAGTAGGCGTGTGGGTGTCTTCACCCCCTAATTTTGCTTACCCAATATAGGGGGTTAAATTGCTTGGTAGTCTTTTTTATTGTGGATTTTGCATTTTGTAGTGACCTCATGGTGCAGCAAGTGACCAAGACTGTTGGGTTTATGGATGTTATTGCTAAGCTTGAAGATCCTTAGTGTGAGTTGTTGCTCCTTTGAGCGTGTGCTGGAGTTTCAAAACTCTACTTTTCTATGTGTGCCTTTCCCCCTCATATTTTTGAGGCGGCTTGGCACTCTCTTGATGCATCTCTTCGTTCTTCCTTAGAGCATATTATTATTTGCTTTAGGACTTGGTTTTGGGGAGTGGTAATGGTAATTGTCCACCTTGCCTTTTGCTTTGGATGGTCTTGGTTTTTATTCAGCAGATGATGTTAAGCATTATGCTTTTCTAGCTTTGCGTGTATAGTTTACTGGTCTACAATCTTTACATCTTCGGCATTCTGACGTTATTGACCCATAATTTGCTTTTGGTGCTACTCTGGATCTGTTTGATGGGATTGTGGAGACTAACTTATTGAGTTACCCTAGTGTGATTACTGTCCCTAAACTTATGAAAAAATTGGCAAATATATATTTCACAAATGTTACGACATCAGTTGAATCCACTTTCTCTTTAACTCCACGATAGGTTGCTCTTTGGAAGTCTCAGGAAGAAGATAACTCTTCTGCCTGGCTGCGGGCGATCCTGTTCTCTGGTTTGGGTCAGACGATGAATGGCAAGACTTATCGGTGTGTGATATGTTATTGGTTAGGGATTCCTTTGTTCTCATTTTCGTAGTCATGTTCGGCTTTGTGGACCTAAGGCTTTGGGGCCCACGTGCCCTTTTTACGAACGTCGAATGTCTTTGTTAGTTTTGCATAGTGTAAGTATGCTTGGCTTGGGGGTGAGTCTGGAAGCTCAAAACCCAAGCACAGAAGTCGCCATCGTGCTCTTTTTGAGAGCTCACGGAACCCCATTAGGTCTAGCTCGAAGGCAAATTGATGCCAAAGATAAGAAGGTCTCATATCTCTGAATGAAGGGAAGAGGGTAAGGACAAAGTAGTTCACAATGCCCCCCCCCCCCCCC
>PYUH01003985.1:530824-584985 GCA_016808085.1 Suaeda aralocaspica | reverse complement strand
GGTTTATAGCGGCCTTTACTTGGTCTCATATGTAATTTCATAATTATAATTTGAGTTATAGCAATCATATTTCCGGTTTATCCCTAAACACATAAAAAATTACTAGGTGAGTTTAATTAATGCAGACTTATTTTTCTAATAACATGCATTGGGTGATCACTTTAGGATTAATCAATATTCATAGGTAACTAAGCCGGTTGTCCAAGATTTAATCTTTACTTATGTGAAAATATGCTTTTCCGGTCTTTTTTAAACATGGATTAATTAGGTGATTAAAAAATAAAGCAAACATGAAAAATCACATGAACACCTAAAATGTTGTTTCTACCTAAAGTTTATTTTAATTAAATTCAAACCATAATAATCAATATTCATGAAATTAATTAACATGTCAATTATTAAAAAAAATCAAAATAAATCAAGTAAACTAACTCAATTAATTGAAGAGCTCAGATGTAGATGTTGTTGATGTCGGCCTCTTTTGAAGTACCTGCTGTGTGGCATTTAGAACAACTTTTTTTATTGATTTGAAGAACTTAAATTTAAAATAATTATAATAATTAAAAATTTTGTTTAGGAGAACTAATTTTTCTAATTGTGTTTAGGGGAGGCTTAGAAAATATTTTTTTTAGAGAGAGAAAGAGAGAGGTTGGCAAGAACTACGACATGATGCAAGAAATTCAAGATAATGAAATAGCCGAACATAGGGACGTATTTATAATGAAAAGTTTAGAAGTAAAGCACAGGAGCGCTAGATGAGCGCCACAACGCTCAGGGCTCGTGCGCACAGGCGCCCATCAAGCACTTGGGCACCAACGAGCGATAGTGCGCTCGTGCTCGGTTTTTTTTTTTTTTTTTTGGAAGCTTTGTGATATTGCCATAATCTAAGATCTGACCTTTCTGAGCATATGTGTGCCAATGAGTGCATGTACGCTCAAGGATCGTACTTCAGAACTTCCATATTTCGATATTTACTTCCATATCCATTTATATGCTTCCATAAGCCTAAAGTTGCCTAATTTTGTACGAAACCTTCTAAAACGCTCTTCGTACTTGGCCATATTTATGCACTTAATTTATTTTTTGAGTTTTCAAGATAAAATATAAAATAAAAAAAAATGAAAAATAAGAAAAAATATAAGAATAAGTTTATAAGCAAGAAAGTAATTTAAGCGCATTTCGGCCAACAAACTATTATGGCTATCGGAACTTATTATCGGCTATTCCGACAATGATTTTATCTTTCAAGAAAGTTCGAGGGTTTTTGCCCCCTAGACCCCTAATCAGGACATTTCACCCCTGGACCTCGTGCTTACCGGGCAGCGAGACTCCCGTATGGATTGTGGAGTGGGGTTTAAATAGGTGAACGACTAACTTTTGACACAATTTTGGGTATTCTTTTCAAGCAATCAACTTTAGAAGTTTGGACCTATTGTGACGTGCTGCACTTTAATCATCAACCTAGTGCGGGACCATATGTTGATATCTACATAAGTCAGTCTTCTCTACAGACTCAATCAAAGTATTCGCAACTTCAAATCAAAGGTTAGTCTCACCAGCTTCCTAAGGAGATGGAGATGATGAAAGTGTGTGTATCTAGTGTCTTTTGTGTTAGAAAGATGGAGATGATGAAGATTAAAAGGACAATTAAAAGATTTGGTGGAATGGAAATGAAGATGCTAAAAACTCTCAAAATGCTCTCTATATGATAAAAATGTAACTGAAAACGCCTCAGACTCTCATCGCCCAAAACTTGCTGGAAATGGGGGAAATGAGGGGGTATTTATAGTAAAAAAAAATTTGGGAAGGAAGTCCATACCATGCGTGTACAAGCATGTATGCGATGGTAAAGGCCTCTTTCTCTGAAGTTTTGCGACTTCCCTCCTATTGACCGGCCTTTTGACTTCGTAAAAGCGTCACATGATTCTTTCCTTACTCTCCAAGGCTTCCCTATCTCGTGATTTTTGTTTGACTCGTTTGGCGAAAAAGCTTTTTCGAGCATCAGAAATTCGTAGCATTTATTTAGAAAAATCATAAAAATGAAATTAAATTTTTTTTTGGGAATTGGGAGTTTCTAGGTTTTTAGGAATTTTGGACTAATCTCATGCTCGACCTTTGGCACTCTCCACAACACTGGATGTTGTTTAGCGACGTGGTATATGTTATCATTGCCTAGTGGGGGACAAATGTAGGTGTTACACTTAGCACTAGGATGTTGATTTGCTTAGAGTGGCAAGTCATATATGGACTTACGAAGTACTAACTAAATACCTCAATTCTATTGGCTCAATCACCAATTTTTAATTAATTAATAAAAGTAATTACTCCGTATAGGGGTGAAAGTTCGGTGTGCGGTTTAGACTTTGGCCAACTCCAAATTCAAACCATTATATTTCAATCTCTGATTTTTCACTCCAATCCAATCCAAATTATGTTAAAGTCCAAACCACACCAGACCACAAAATTTCTGTCTTTTACTTTTGAATCCCACGAACCATAATTTTGTAGAACATTTGTTCTTCTCAAGACCTACTTTATCTGCGAAAAGTATATAGACATATATCTACTATCTAAGTATCTAATATGCATTAAACAATCTTCATAACAAATTACAAGTGGGTTAGGGTTTTTTTAGGTTCTTTTGGAACTTTGGACTATTGAGCTTTCATAAATAACTAGGCTTGATGATTCGAGTAGATCGGTGTTCGGTGTGGGGTCTGCACCAAATTTTCTAAACTCCAAACCGAACACCGAAATTTCAAAAAAAAAATCGGTCCAAACTGCACCAAAATAATAAAATGCCCGAATCATATTTTAAAAACGGTTTGGTCTTCGGTTTTAAACCGAACTAATTTCACCCTAACTCCGTTGCATTTTAAGTTTGAATTTACTCCATAATTATCTTAGGCCACTCTTTCAAATTTCAATACAGTACACATTTGTCCTCTTTATTGATGAGTTATCACGACATCATTTACGTATGTAAGTATTAATCTTTCTACTACCTTCATTTCAAATAAGTTACAACAAATGGTTATTATTTATGAGATTAAAACATCAATTGTTACAACTAGTTTGAAATAGAAGTATTACTTTGTTTTATATTTTGTTAAGCAAGGTTTTGATGTTCAAATTATAAGTCCACGTTTTTGGTGCCGTAAAGTGTTGAATATTTGATTTTAATATATTTCACTATCTTTTGTTTTTACAAGTATATAAATTTGGATTATTTACGGGTAGTGAAGCGATTTTGTCCTTGTCTTATAATGTTTAAGTCAAGCATTATGTTATCATTGAAACATAATTGTATTGTAGGAATAAGTGGAAAACATGCTTCTTTCTTGTTTGAATAATTACAAATATGAGGATTACACTCAATGGTGGAGCCAGGATTTTCAAACAGAACTGTATAAATCTTTATGATAATCAATCTTATATGAAGTCGTGGGAGTTGTGATTACCAATTTTTCAATTTCAACAAATTTGGACAAAAATTAAACAATTATTTGTAACTTCCAATTACAGATTTTTACGAAATCCACTATTTTATATATGAGTGAATTACGAAACCATAAAGTCAATATATTAACCATCAAATAAGTTACACATCGAGCTGGAGGGATTATATCTGTGCACTTTGTTAAGTAAAAAATTATGTATACAATTATATATCGTATTGAAAACTTTGTTATCCATCCATCATTTTTTACTTACTACATTCATTTTGTTAGTCTCCCATAAACTACTTCAAAAATTAATATCTTGAGTTATATATAGGAAAAAATTATATATTTGGAAAGTACATGTACGTTGAGACGAATCAACAAGATCTCATATGACTTATTTTAGTATGTGATTTCATATAAACTATATTGTAGATGTGCATAAGTAAAGAAATAAGAAAGACGAAGGTTTGTACGATTATCAAATATGAATAAAAAAAATAAAGAGAAATTCAGGGAGGCAATAAGGACATTACAAAAAATTAAAAGACCAGGTACAACTAATTTGAAAAGGAGGTAGTAATTCATTTAACTTTATATTTTGCTAAGCAAGGTCTTGATGTTCAAATTATAAGTCCACTGTTTTAGTGCTAAAGTTTGAATATTTGATTTTATATATTTCATTACCGTTAATTTGTTTTTACAATTATAGATAGGATTATTAATGGGAGTGGAGCGACTTTGCCCCTTATCTTATAATGTTTAAGTCAGTATATTGCTATCATTGAAAACATAATTATAAGTAGGAATAAGTGGATAACATACATCTTTCTTTGCCAAATGATTACAATTATGAGGGTTACAGACTTACAGTTTTTAGAAATTAGTAAAACTAAAATAATTGAAGAATATATAAAGCACTGCAATGGTTTTATCTTTTCTAAATCATCATGTTCAACTACATTAGTTCTTTTAGAATTTAAATTTGCTCATTTTATATTAATGAAATAAAAAAATAGTTTCGAATCAAATAATCAGATTTATATCATTAAAAACATTGAAATCAATTAAAATAATATTGTCCCTTAATTACATTAAAAAAACGCTATTACTTATTTGATAACATAGTTAATATTTAAAATAAAAAAAAATATTAGCTTGTGCTTTGCACGTATTTCAAATCTAGTAATATTCTAAATCAAGGTAAGATACCAATGAGTCTGTATAGAAATTACACCTAACCTAGAAAAGAAAAAAAAAGTATGTACATATAAGAAAAATCATGTACATACAACATAAAAATATTGTACATATAAGCAAATTAAATCATGGCATGAAGTATTTTAAGATGTATTACAAGTTTGATACGAGCATAATTATATTTTATCATTTACTATTGACAAGAAGTCAAAATAAAATTCGTTTATATTGTTTGTTACCTCAAAACTTGTAGAATTATTATTATTACTATTATATTTTTCAAGATTTGACATTCCATAACTAAACTTATTCATAAACTTATCAATTAAAGTTATGTAACATGCAATAGGCGTGTAAAACGTGCAACACAGTAGTATTAACCTAGTACATAACAAAAGCAAAAATAATGGCTATCGTAATTCCATAAAGGGAAACACCATGCAGTTTTACATACATGAAATAAAATGCAACTATGCTATCATTAGCTAATTTAGCTTAGTAATCTCTAATCTTCTGTTATTACTTTGGGATGTTAAGTTGTTCCTATGAGTTTTCCATAATGAGCACGTCCTTCTCCTTGAGGAGACCGTAGGTAACGGAGTCGTCTTTCCTTGGACAATATCTCTGCAAGTCTCACACATATGAAACTACTTGTTAGATTATGCCAATATTACTAAAGGCTTGTTTACTTTAGCTTAATTTCATTTCAGTTCAATTTAGTTCAGCTGCAATCAGTTCAGTTATTCATTTCAACCCAATTCAGTTCATCTCTTCTATTATTTTGTTAATTCATTTCTTCCTAATTTATTCGTACATAATATATTTGTACATAATATACTATTTGTTCATTATATTATTTGTTCATATAATCAGAATATTTTTTTTGTTCATACTTCGTCATATTTTGTTTATATTATCATTATTTTTACTGGTTTATTTTGTAACTATTTTTAGTGTGTTCATAATATATTTTTAAACATAATTGTTATTATTATTGTTTCTTATATATCTATAGGTATTTTTTCAAGAAAAAATTATATGAAACTTGCATTCAGGAAATGAAACAAAAATACGAGTAGATTATCATTCACACAAATTGAAAATGCCATATAAGTGGATAACATTCACAAAAATATGAAACTACTACGTATGGAAATGCATTACTATTTTTGTTTCATAAATATAAACTGCCCAAGGACGATATATTTTATTTCAAAATTGTTACTATGTCATACTCATAGTTTAAACATCAATATTCCAGTTAAAATCATCAATCTATAGTTAAATCATGGTTAAAAGTTAATAATCTATTAATCCATACAAATCATATTAAAATCAATAATCATAGTTAATCCATAATTAAAAATCGTATTTAAAAATCAAAATCCATAAAAAACATAGTTAAAAACAATAATAATTAATAATCATTACCACATAATAATCAAAGTTAAAAAATAATAATCATACTAAATCTTCAGTTCGGTTGTTTTCGACAAATGTAAACATGCCTTAAGAATATTAAAATGTACATTTAAGTGTTGTTGGATCAGTAATCTTCCGATCCTTTTGTTTTACAGATAAGAACATATATATATTACCCCTCTTATTTTGTTTCTATCTATATGCATTTCATTCTTTGACCATATTTCTCCTTACGATAATGTCATATACTCGTTTATATACAAATCTCTTTAGGTAAATGTTAAATGTGGCACATTATTAATATTTTAATATCGAGGCCCCCCCCCCCCCCGGTATAGCGGCCTTTACTTGGTCTCATATGTAATTTCATAATTATAATTTTGAGTTATAGCAATCATATTTCCGGTTTATCCTATAAACACATAAAAATTTACTAGGTGAGTTTAATTAATGCAGACTTATTTTTCTAATAACATGCATTGGGTGATCACTTTAGGATTAATCAATATTCATAGGTAACTAAGCCGGTTGTCCAAGATTTAATCTTTACTTTATGTGAAAATATGCTTTTCCGGTCTTTTTTTAAACATGGATTAATTAGGTGATTAAAAATAATAAAGCAAACATGAAAAATCACATGAACAACCTAAAATGTTGTTTCTACCTAAAGTTTATTTTAATTAAATTCAAACCATAATTAATCAATATTTCATGAAATTAATTAAACATGTTCAATTATCTAAAAAAAATCAAAATAAATCAAGTAAACTAACTCAATTAATTGAAGAGCTCAGATGTAGATGTTGTTGATGTCGGCCTCTTTTGAAGTACCTTGCGTGTGGCATTTAGAACAACTTTTTTTATTGATTCTTGAAGAACTTAAATTTAAAATAATTATAATAATTATAAAATTTTGTTTAGGAGAACTAATTAATTTCTAATTGTGTTTAGGGGAGGCTTAGAAAATATTTTTTTTTAGAGAGAGAAAGAGAGAGGTTGGCAAGAACTACGACATGATGCAAGAAATTCAAGATAATGGAAATAGCCGAACATAGGGACGTATTTATAATGAAAATGTTAGAAGTAAAGCACAGGAGCGCTAGATGAGCGCCACAACGCTCAGGGCTCGTGCGCACAGGCGCCCATCAAGCACTTGGGCACCCAACGAGCGATAGTGCGCTCGTGCTCGGTTTTTTTTTTTTTTTTTTTGGGGAAGCTTTGTGATATTGCCATAATCTAAGATCTGACCTTTCTGAGCATATGTGTGCCCAATGAGTGCATGTACGCTCAAGGGATCGTACTTCAGAACTTCCATATTTCCGATATTTACTTCCATATCCACTTTATATGCTTCCATAAGCCTAAAGTTGCCTAATTTTGTACGAAACCTTCTAAAACGCTCTTCGTACTTGGCCATATTTATGCACTTAATTTATTTTTTGAGTTTTCAAGATAAAATATAAAATAAAAATAAAATGAAAAATAAGAAAAAATAATAAGAATAAGTTTATAAGCAAAGAAAGTAATTTAAGCGCATTTCGGCCAACGAAACTTATTATCGGCTATCGGAACTTATTATCGGCTATTCCGACAATGATTTTATCTTTCAAGAAAGTTCGAGGGTTTTTGCCCCCTAGACCCCTAATCAGGACATTTCACCCCTGGACCTCGCTCGCTTACCGGGCAGCGAGACTCCCGTATGGATTGTGGAGTGGGGTTTAAATAGGTGAACGACTAACTTTTGACACAATTTTGGGTATTCTTTTCAAGCAATCAACTTTAGAAGTTTGGACCTATTGTGACGTGCTGCACTTTAATCATCAACCTTTAGGCGGGACCATATGTTGATATCTACATAAGTCAGTCTTCTCTACAGACTCAATCAAAGTATTCGGCAACTTCAAATCAAAGGTTAGTCTCACCAGCTTCCTAAGGAGATGGAGATGATGAAAGTTGTGTGATCTTCTAGTGTCTTTTGTGTTAGAAAGATGGAGATGATGAAGATTAAAAGGACAATTAAAAGAATTTGGTGGAATGGAAATGAAGATGCTAAAAACTCTCAAAATGCTCTCTTATATGATAAAAATGTAACTGAAAACGCCTCAGACTCTCATCGCCAAAACTTGCTGGAAATGGGGGAAATGAGGGGGTATTTATAGTAAAAAAAATTTGGGAAGGAAGTCCATACCATGCGTGTACACGCATGTATGCGCATGGTAAAGGCCTCTTTCTCTGAAGTTTTGCGACTTCCCTCCTATTGACCGGCCTTTTGACTTTGTAAAAGCGTCACATGATACTTTCCTTACTCTCCAAGGCTTCCCTTATCTCGTGATTTTGTTTGACTCGTTTTGCGGAAAAAGCTTTTTCGAGCATCAGAAATTCGTAGCATTTATTTAGAAAAATCATAAAAATGAAATTAAATTTTTTTTTGGGAATTTGGGAGTTTCTAGGTTTTTAGGAATTTTGGACTAATCTCATGCTCGACCTTTTGGCACTCTCCACAACACTGGATTGTTGTTTAGCGACGTGGTATATGTTTATCATTGCCTAAGTGTGGGGACAAATGTAGGTGTCTACACTTAGCACTTAGGATGTTGATTTGCTTAGAGTGGCAAAGTCATAATATGGACTTACGAAGTACCTAACTAAATACCTCAATTCTAATTAGGCTCCAATCACCAATTTTTAATTAATTAATAAAAGTAATTACTCCGTATAGGGGTGAAAGTTCGGTGTGCGGTTTAGACTTTGGCCAACTCCAAATTCAAACCATTATATTTCAATCTCTGATTTTTCACTCCAATCCAATCCAAATTATGTTAAAGTCCAAACCACACCAGACCACAAAATTTCTGTCTTTTACTTTTGAATCCAAACCGAACCATAATTTTGTAGAACATTTTGTTCTTCTCAAGTCCTACTTTATCTGCGAAAAGTATATAGACATATATCTACTATCTAAGTATCTAATATGCATTAAACAATCTTCATAACAAATTAACAAGTGGGTTAGGGTTTTTTTAGGTTCTTTTGGAACTTTGGACTATTGAGCTTTCATAAATAACTAGGCTTGATGATTCGAGTAGATCGGTGTTCGGTGTGGGGTCTGCACCAAATTTTCTAAACTCCAAACCGAACACCGAAATTTCAAAAAAAAATTCGGTCCAAACTGCACCAAAATAATAAAATGCCCGAATCATATTTTAAAAAACGGTTTGGTCTTCGGTTTTAAACCGAACTAATTTCACCCCTAACTCCGTAGCATTTTATGTTTGAATTTTACTCCATAATTATCTTAGGCCACTCTTTCAAATTTCAATTACAGTACACATTTGTCCTCTTTATTGATGAGTTATCACGACATCATTTACGTATGTAAGTATTAATCTTTCTACTACCTTCATTTCAAATAAGTTACAACAAATGGTTATTATTTATGAGATATAAAACATTCAATTGTTACAACTAGTTTGAAATAGAAGTATTACTTTGTTTTATATTTTGTTAAGCAAGGTTTTGATGTTCAAATTATAAGTCCACTGTTTTGGTGCCGCTAAAGTTTGAATATTTGATTTTAATATATTTCACTATCTTTTGTTTTTACAAGTATATAAATTTGGATTATTTACGGGTAGTGAAGCGATTTTGCTCCTTGTCTTATAATGTTTAAGTCAAGCATATTGTTATCATTGAAAACATAATTGTATTGTAGGAATAAGTGGAAAACATGCTTCTTTCTTGTTTGAATAATTACAAATATGAGGATTACACTCAATGGTGGAGCCAGGATTTTCAAACAGAGACTGTATAAATCTTTTATGATAATCAATCTTATATGAAGTCGTGGGAGTTGTGATTACAATTTTTCAATTTTCAACAAATTTGGACAAAAATTAAACAATTATTTGTAACTTCCAATTACAGATTTTCTACGAAATCCACTATTTTTATATATGAGTGAATTACGAAACCATAAAGTCAATATAATTAACCATCAAATAAGTTACACATCGAGCTGGAGGGATTATATCTGTGCAACTTTGTCTAAGTAAAAAATTATGTATACAATTATATATCGTATTGAAAACTTTGTTATTCCATCCATCATTTTTTACTTACTACATTCATTTTGTTACGTCTCCCAATAAACTACTTCAAAAATTAATATCTTGAGTTATATATAGGAAAAAATTATATATTTGGAAAGTACATGTACGTTGAGACGAATCAAACAAGATCTCATATGACTATATTTTAGATGTGATTTCATATAACTATATTGTAGATGTGCATAAGTAAAGAAATAAGAAAGACGAAGGTTTGTACGATTATCAAATATGAATAAAAAAAATAAAGAGAAATTCAGGGAGGCAATAAGGACATTACAAAAAATTAAAAGACCAGTTACAACTAATTTGAAAAGGAGGTAGTAATTCATTTAACTTTATATTTTGCTAAGCAAGGTCTTGATGTTCAAATTATAAGTCCACTGTTTTAGTGCTAAAGTTTAAATATTTGATTTTAATATATTTCATTACCGTTAATTTGTTTTTACAATTATATAGATATGGATTATTAATGGGGAGTGGAGCGACTTTGCCCCTTATCTTATAATGTTTAAGTCACGTATATTGCTATCATTGAAAACATAATTATAAGTAGGAATAAGTGGATAACATACATCTTTCTTTGCCAAATGATTACAATTATGAGGGTTACAGACTTACAGTTTTTAGAAATTAGTAAAACTAAAATAATTGAAGAATATATAAAGCACTGCACTGGTTTTATCTTTTCTAAATCAATCATGTTCAACTACATTAGTTCTTTTAGAATTTAAATTTGCTCATTTAATATTTAAATGAAATAAAAAAATAGTTTCGAATCAAATAATCAGATTTATATTCATTAAAAACATTGAAAATCAATTAAAATAATATTGTCCCTTAATTACATTAAAAAAAACGCTATTATTTATTTGATAACATTAGTTAATATTTTAAAATAAAAAATATATTAGCTTGTGCTTTGCACGTATTTCAAATCTAGTAATATTCTAAATCAAGGTAAGATAACCAATGAGTCTGTATAGAAATTACACCTAACCTAGAAAAGAAAAAAAAAGTATGTACATATAAGAAAAATCATGTACATACAACTAAATAAAATATTGTACATATAAGCAAAATTAAATCATGTCATTGAAGTATTTTAAGATGTATTACAAGTTTGATACGAGCATAATTATATTTATTCATATGTACTATTGTACAAGAAGTCAAAATAATAATAATTCGTTTATATTGTTTGTTAACCTCAAAACTTGTAGAAATTATTATTATTACTATTATATTTTTCAAGATTTGACATTCCCATAACTAAACTTATTCATAAACTTATCAATTAAAAGTTATGTAACATACAATAGGCTGTGTAAAACGTGCAACACAGTAGTATTAACCTAGTACATAACAAAAGCATAAAATAATGGCTATCGTATATTCCATAAAGGGAAACACCATGCAGTTTTACATACATGAAATAAAATGCAACTAGCTAATGCTATCATTAGCTAATTTAGCTTAGTAATCTCTAATCTTCTGTTCATTACTTTGGGATGTTAAGTTGTTCCGTATGAGCTTTTCCATAATGAGCACGTCCTTCTCCTTGAGGAGACCGTAGGTAACGGAGTCGTCTTTCCTTGGACAATATCTCTGCAAGTCTACACATATGAAACTACTTGTTAGATTATGCCAATATTACTAAAAGCTTGTTTACTTTAGCTTAATTTCATTTCAGTTCAATTTAGTTCAGCTGCAATCAGTTCAGTTCACTTCATTTCAACCCAATTCAGTTCATCTCTTCTATTATTTTGTTAATTTATTTCTTCCTAATATTATTCGTACATAATATTATTTGTACATAATATACTATTTTGTTCATTATATTATTTGTTCATATATATCAGAATTATTTTTTTTGTTCATACTTCGTCATATTTTTGTTCATAATATTATCATTATTTTGTACTTGGCTTTATTTTGTTCACAATATTTTTAGTGTGTTCATAATATATTTTTGAAACATTAATTGTTATTATTTATTTGTTTCTTATATATCTATTAGATATTTTTTCACGAAAAAATTATTATGAAACTTGCATTCAGGAAATGAAACAAAAATACGAGTAGATTATTATTCACACAAATATGAAAATGCCATATAAGTGGATACCATTCACAAAAATATGAAACTACTACGTATGGAAATGCATTACTAATTTTTGTTTCATAATATATAAACTGCCCAAGGACGATATATTTTATTTCAAAATTGTTACTATGTCATTACTCATAGTTTAAAATCATCAATATTCCAGTTAAAAATCATCAATCTATAGTTAAATCATGGTTAAAAGTTAATAATCATATTAATCCATACAAATCATACTTAAAATCAATAATCATAGTTAATCCATAATTAAAAATCGTATTTAAAAATCAAAATCCATAAAAAACATAGTTAAAAACAATAATAATTAATAATCATTACCACATTAATAATTCAAAGTTAAAAAATAATAATTCATACTAAAATCTTTCAGTTCGGTTGTTTTCGACAAATGTAAACATGTCTTAAGAAATATTAAAATGTACATTTAAGTGTTGTTGGATCAGTAATCTTCCGATCCTTTTGTTTTACAGATAATGCAACATATATATATTACCCCTCTTATTTTGTTTCTATCTATATGCATTTCATTCTTTGACCATTATTTCTCCTTACGATAATGTCATATACTTCGTTTATATACAAATCTCTTTAGGTAAATTTTTAAATGTGGCACCACTTATTAAATATTTTAATATCGAGTATGAGGGAGTATTTTTATTTAAATAATGGGTTGCTAGGATAAAGGAGAGTTAGTATGAAAGGATAATAAAATTAGTTGTATAAACTAGTATTACCCATAATTTTTTTTTAGTTAAATAGAGCTAATTGTACACTTGTACTATATAATAGTTAGGATAAACTTTACCCTTTGTTTGGATACAAAAAAATGAAAGGAAAGAGATGAAAGCGAAAAGAAAGGGAACAAATTCTCTTATTTGGGTATATGGTTAAGAGAACGAAGGAGAGGGAGAAGGAAAAATGATCCATTTTTTTTCCTTCTTTATTAAATACTATCCCTTCAAAAGTGCTTTCCTCCTCTTCTTTTCCTTCCCTTCCTCCCATTTACATTCCTTCTATGATACTTTCCAAACATAGTGTAATGAAGTTGCTATGCATGAACCATTTGTTTGGATCATTTTTAGTAAAAGAAAGGAACGAAAGGTAAATAAAGGAAAGAAAGAGGAAAAAATTTCCGTCCGATCAAATTTTATCTAATTTTTATTTTGGCTCCGTTTGTTTTGGAGGAAAACATATTTCCGAAAAATGAACATTCCTTTGTTTGTTTTGGTAACGGTTGGAAATCAATTTTCTCAAAAGAGGAAAACTTCTATTTTCAAAAAAGAAAACCCATTTCTTTTTGTAAACACGTATGTCACATTTTCCTTTCCGGCCTATTCCTTTATCGTCTATTCTTCTCCTTACATCTTTTCCCTCCGTTTTCCTTTCAAATTTTTTTTTCTCTATGAATTTTCTTCCACTAAAACAAACACAAAAAAACCTTCTTTTATAATTTTATTTTCCGTTGAAAATTAATTTTCTTACAAAAACAATCACCACGCCATAAAGTGTTTTCTATCAAAAACAAATAAAGCCTTAATCAAACATTGAAAAATATCATTTTTTTTCCCTTTCCTTCCCTTCCCAATTCCTCCCACCAAACAAGCTAGAAAACTAAGGAGTTAATTGTATATTCTTGAGAAATATTTTTTCAATAAGTGAACAAACCTCGTGAGTATTTGCTTATTTGTACGACGACTAGCAGGCTCACTAATACCATTAGCCAAATTCACCTTTGTAACTTGCTTTTCAAGCAGCTCTCCTCCGACTTTTACCAAATTTTCCAAATTTTCCTCGGTTGCAATGTCAACAGATGATAAATCCCCAAATAATGCATCATCCTACACATAATACAATGATGTTAATAAGTTATAATGAGGACAATCTATTGAATATTCTTATAATTGTACCCTCAATTCGTCTTACTTTATTGATTATTTTTAGAATTTTTTGTTAAAGGAAATATATATGATCAAAACATATCCATAAAAGTGAAACAAAGAGAGTCTTTGTAAATTTCATTGTTAATACCCCTTGAATTTTGTTGCATGGCAAAAATACACATAGATACCAAAATGAACTAACCTTAAATATATGTACTTTGCTATTACGGTCAGCTTAAAACTCACTACCAAGGATTAAATAAGAGAGTAACATAATTGGTTGAGCTGTCCACGTTACCATTAGGTAGGATATATATTGACTTTTCTCATATTTTGATTTTTTTTCTATTCTTAGAATATAATTTTGTAAAATATTTCCCTAAATTCATAAAAAAATTAAATTCAAATTTTGTAATTTACATTTTTATTAATAATTGCATTTTATAATTCAAAAATTATTTTTAGGAATTTAAAATTAATTTATGTAACTAGAAAATATATTGTTAAATTTATAGTAATGTATTCAATTTAAAAAAATTATAAATTATCAAAAGTAATTATAATTTGAAAAATAAACTACAATAAATTAATTTAAAAACAACTTTTTGGAATTTAAGTACAACGTAAATAATAACCAAAACATCCGAAAATTAGCAAAAAAGATAAAAATAAGAGAAAAGTCAACATCCTACCTAATGATGATGTGGACACCTCAACCAATCATGTTCATCACTTATTAATCCTTATGATACTCAGTAACCCTCAACGCCACAGAAATTATATAAATATATATATATACACTCATATAATGCAATGCAATTCCAAGCACAATGACATAACATACCTGGATTCTAATATAATTTTTCTCACAATGAAGAGCTTTGAAGACGGTTTCAAGATGAAAATCAACCATATCACCACTTGCTTGAGAAAAGACATCAATCAAAGGGGATGAACCATCATTTGTAAGCCACCCTAACACACCCCATTTTGCTGCTATCTTTGCATTATATTTCTCTTCATATTTTTGTGTTCCCGTTCCTAAGGACAACACTAGATACCGATGATAATCTGTTGGTTTTATAGGGAAGAAATCAGGACTCCCGCTATATATCTCGTTCGATACTTCATTAATAGCTGCCAACGCCTATATTGGAAAATACGTAAAATTTATTGACTTAGAAATCAACTTATGTTAGTTGAGCAGAACATGATAAAATCTTATGGACTTATGAGTGTTGTATAATTATTTAGCAATGCATTTACATTGAGCCAATTTATTAAGCTAAAAAAAAATTACCAAGTTATTTTACCCCTTAGATGTTTAATAAATGAGAATTACCGGGTTATTGGCAACTACACCACCATCAATTAAATTAAATTCTCGCACTTCTCCATTGGATCCTTCAGTTTTGAAAAAATGAGCGGGAAGATAAGTTGGTGCTGCTGAAGTTCCTATGCATATATCCGAGAGTTTTGCATCCAAGCTTGGATTTCTTTTAACCTAAACCATATACACATTAACTCTCAATAAATTTTGACTTTACATATAATTACACATGCATATATATATATATAATACCTACTTATTAATTTGTAGGTTTTTTATATGAATATTTAATTAATTTTGAAGCTATGTTTGACAACAATAACTAAAGTGCAAATAAAACTAATAAGGTAGCCGAAATTAAATAGGTAAATCTCAAATAATAAGGTAAATTACCATTTTAACAGTACACCTAATTTTGAGATGAAACTAAAGATAACAACTCAATTTCAATTAATTTTTAAACTAAAATTTTATTTATCTTTCAAACACTATAAATCATTTAATTTAAAGTTATTTTGATGTTTTAATTAGGACCTTATCATTTAAGCTAACTAATGAGATGCACTGCCAAACATAGCTTAAATATTGATGTTTAGCCTTGTATATTAAAAATTGCTCAGAAGATAGTGTGCCAACTTAATGAAACAAAGAGAGTAGGATTGAATTTTTAATCCACTTAAGATAATCAAAGTTAGATTTAGTCCCTTTTACAAATTAGTGTGTGGGTTTGGGCTTCACCTCCGGTGTTTTTTTAGGGGGTGTTTGGTATGGGTTTTTGAAGGCTTGGAAACGGATTCAAGAAACTATTTATTTGGTTGGAGAAAGGTAAGGGAAACCGTTTCCAAGAGGTAATTGTTTCCCTTAGATTATTTCCATAGTAAAAGAAGCGGAAACAAATCATGTTTTCACCTCAAGCATAAAAATCTAAACTTTTTCAGCTTCTCACTACGAAATTTATCCTTCAATTATCTTCTTCTTCAATCTCTATTATTCTCGCAAATTTGCAGAAACTTCAGTCAATTTTTCAAAAAATTATCAAATTTCCAAAAATTACAATCAAATTTCTCTCTCCATTCAATCCAACTACACAACTTCGATCTTCATCATTCGATCAAACTACACAACTTAGATTTTCACTCAATCAACCTGCACAAATTTCTAGAAATTGTATTTCTAGTCCGATTATTGGTTGGATACAAAATTATTGTGGAATTTGGAGCAATGATTATGAATTTGTTTGTTTGTAGTTTTAAATTTTTATTTTTATTCTAGTGTTTTGGTTTTGTTCAATTGGTATCATGTACTGATTTTTTGAAAATTTATATTCATTTTTTCTCTAAAATTTTAGCGGTGATGTAATTGTATTATATAGGAATTAAAAGTATTTCAATGCATTTGTTTCCATTTCTTGATGTATCCATACAAGAAGTACGGGTAACACTTATTATTACCCCTTCTCCCTCACAACAAATTCCTTTCCACTAGATGAATATCATACCAAACACCCCTTTAATTTTCTTCATTCACCATCTGTATATATTTCCACTCTTATGTAATAAGTTAGAAAATAAAATCATCACAACCTTTTTGGTCTAATTAAAGTATTACTTTAAAAATCACTAGTTACATAAGGTAAGGCTAAATAATATTTCTTTCTTTATTTTCATTGAGTTTATTACACTTTGTGTGAAATGATTTTCGATACAAATATTTAGCATATAAATCGCTTTACAGTAAGACTATTTTAACCATATTTGATACTACTATAACTATCTTTTTCTATATTGTGCCATATATAGATTTTTTAATGTTAAAATTTCTTTCTTTTGTAAGTTGTAACAAAGATTCGAAATATAATCAACTTATTAACCAGATGGAGTAAATGTGAATTGACAATCTTAACCAATTTTACATAAATTTTGTATAAGTGCTTCTTATTCAAAACTTTGTGTTCATAGATTGAATATTTACCTCATAACTTGAAAAAATGACAGGCTGCATATGCTTGATGTCAAATGTTGGCACCACAATGTTAGTCAATGTTTGACCAAGCCTTGTAGTTCCGAGCTTTTCCTTTGCAATTTCATGCAGATACTCTCCATCATATTTGGGTCCTTCAAGTGATTTTAATATCTTTCTTGCATGACCAAACATTGACCTGCACCACATACATATGCTATGAGGTTGCTTTCGCTTTGCCAATTCTTTAATACTCTCTACTACGTATTTTTATTTTTATTTTTATTTTTATATTGATGCAACGATATGTTTATCTAGTGTTTCAATGTATGAATGCTAGCAACACTTCTCATTCACCTCTTTTTTTAAATTTTCAATTAATAGAGTACATAATCCATAATGGCAAATTACTAGTACTACACACTAAGATACATCTCACCCTGTGAAATTTAATAAATAAATGCGGAAATTAATATATTTATATTAGGGAGAAAAATGTATCTCATTGTGAGGTACTGAGAATAACCCATAACTTATAACTTATTCATAGATCTTAATAATTAGATTAGTAGTTTGATTTAGTTGATACTCTAATAATTATATATACAGAAAATTTTTACATGCAATTGTTTTTACTTTTATCTTATAGGAAAGCATGCATGTAAGAGGGATTAGTTATGACTTGTGAGAATCATCTAATAAATTAAAATGATCTATCTATAGGCGTGAAATTAATTAAACATACGACTTACATATATGTTTCGGTTATTAACTAATATTCTCTCTATCCCTTTAAACTTGTTACACTTAAAATCTTTATTGAGAGAAAAAAGTCAAATCATAACAAATTCAAAGTAATAAATGGGTATGATCCCTTAAAATCTTTATTGAGAGAAAAAAGTCAAATCATAACAAATTCAAAGTAATAAATGGGTATGATACATGCATGCATGGCATGGTTACTGGTTAGATGACATTCATATGCTTAGACTATAAATTACTACGTAAATTTAATAGTATGGGAAGGTTAAAGAGTATTCATACACTTCTTGAGGGAAAATTCTAGGGCAGTGATCAAGGTAGAATTGTTTGATGTCTTTGGCAGCAAATAATGGCCTGTTATTTTCATTTGGTGCTGCAAGCATAGCAGTCACTAGCCCTCCTGTGCTTGTTCCTGCCATCACGTCGAAATAATCCGCTACTCTTGCTTCTTCACCGTCCAACTTCTGAGTCATTCATTAAGTTTAATTTGACATTATTGTTAATTAAGATAATAAAGGTCCACTGATGTTATGTATTACAACTGTTTGTATCGTGCAAGCTAAGGTACAGGTAAAGAGAAATTTTGTTGTTCATTTGACATGAAGTTAAATTTTAGCTCATTTTAAGTTAAATGAACAAAATTATCCCCCTTCTAATTATACATATATCTAGGTTTATTTGTAAAGTAGTAATAGTGTAAAAATTGTTTTGCGTATGACTTTTATGTAATCTAACTTTTTTTTTTTTTCGTTTTTTTGTTTCTTTTTTTCTTTTTTTTTTTGTTGTTTTTGAATGGGGGATGGGGGAATAAACCATTGACTAAAGTGGATTTACATTGATTATTGTTAAAAAGACATTATTTATAACAAAGTGAACTTACATTTATTATCAAAAAACATGTTAAATTTGTGCTATTCACTTATTAACTATAGATTAACCCTAAATGTATCATTAAAATCATTATTAATTAATTGCTAAAAAGCATCGTTGGTCATTAGATAACCATTGCATATATTTCACAAAATGGTACTAGTTTGGGATTTCTGGCTAAAGTCACACATGTTCTCGTTGTAATTAATATTTGATTAAAATTAATATTTCTGCTTTTAACATGCTAATCTAACACAATCGAAACACTTGTTAATTAGCTTTTGCCTAAATTAAATGGTACCAACAAATAAAGTGAGGAAGTTTCTTACACTAAAATCAATGCATTTTGACTGTACATGCAGGCAATCTTATAACTGTGTATTGTTCAAGTTAGTTTGAGTATAAATATTTTATTGAATTCTTATTATTCAAATAAGTTTATATAACAACTCAAGTTATTTCAAAAAAATAAAAAATAAAAAATAACGTATAACAACTCAAGTTGTGGCCGTTAGCAAAATAAGTTTTAACACTATGACAAATTAGATTACATAAAACTATATATAGTATATAAGAAGAAAAAAAGTTCATATAAATAATTAAAAATAATATAAGATAAATTCAAACCATAAAAAATAGGTCGTTGTTCAAACAAATTTAAAAATATATATGCCATGATAAAATCATTACAAATTAAAAGGTATTCTAAATTAACATTCTTACAAAAAATATTTCAAAGTATGTTGACTATGGATTTTTTTGTTTTTTTTTTTTTTTAAAATGACAAAAGTTGTTACTCTATCTTTACAAAAGTCAACAATCGAGTATTGACTACTTAGTGTGGCTTAAATGATATGGGTAATTCGTTTGCCCTACTAAAAAGGTCTATGTGAGGAAATGAAGTCAAATCTCACAACTGGAGATGTGAATTAGAACAGTCAATTTTTTAGCTCAATTCTATTCGAGGTCAGGTCATTTTAAGCCGATTGATGAATTTCAATCAAATTTAAGGTGAAACTAATTTAGCAATATATCACGGTCTTTTTCTAGTTATAATTAGGTTATTTTGAACTTTTATGAAAGCCTATATCAATTCTACTAAGAGGCAAAGATAATGTGATAAACATCCTTAAGAACCTTTTGAGTTATGTTTTAGGTCATGTAGATACTATGTCAAATTACTGCAGACAGAATATTATTATTATTATTATTATTATTATTATTATTATTATTATTATTATTATTATTATTATTATTATTATTATTGTTATTTATTTTTTTAAAAATTTTTTTTACTAGGATTATCATGTTATTACTAATAATTTTCGGGATAAAAACTACTTTAACATTTAAATAAGGGTTTAACTCTCCTTCTCTTTATTGAGTTTGTCACATTTAGCTCATTTCATTGAATTTAGCAATTTTCGGTAAGACCACAAATTACTTATAAATTTTTTTTTACTTTTGGGGTTTATTAATTTAATTAATATTTTTTATTTGTCTAACTATCAAGTGGTCTTACCCCTTATATAAGTTTTTGTACGTTGAATTGATTAAAATTAACATTTAATGGTCAATAGTGAAACACTTGTCACAATTTTCATTAGTCAAACATCATAGGTATCTATCATTCGAATGTAATCAAATTAATAATGTGACCACTTAGAAGTATTTACTGTGTTATAAAATAAACAAATTTATTGCATAGCTATACTATATAAATATAAAGACGATTTTTGCAATACGCTACATATCACCCTCTATGATACTCGACTTGCATAATGACATGCCGCTTATTTACCAAAAATTACATAACATTTAGTTACCAAGAGTTGAACGCGCAACCCTATGTTTGCAATGAAATGTTCTTATTCTTTGATCTACACAATTTTAATGCTTATATNTTTTTTTTTTTTTTTAAAATGACAAAAGTTGTTACTCTATCTTTACAAAAGTCAACAATCGAGTATTGACTACTTAGTGTGGCTTAAATGATATGGGTAATTCGTTTGCCCTACTAAAAAGGTCTATGTGAGGAAATGAAGTCAAATCTCACAACTGGAGATGTGAATTAGAACAGTCAATTTTTTAGCTCAATTCTATTCGAGGTCAGGTCATTTTAAGCCGATTGATGAATTTCAATCAAATTTAAGGTGAAACTAATTTAGCAATATATCACGGTCTTTTTCTAGTTATAATTAGGTTATTTTGAACTTTTATGAAAGCCTATATCAATTCTACTAAGAGGCAAAGATAATGTGATAAACATCCTTAAGAACCTTTTGAGTTATGTTTTAGGTCATGTAGATACTATGTCAAATTACTGCAGACAGAATATTATTATTATTATTATTATTATTATTATTATTATTATTATTATTATTATTATTATTATTATTATTATTATTGTTATTTATTTTTTTAAAAATTTTTTTTACTAGGATTATCATGTTATTACTAATAATTTTCGGGATAAAAACTACTTTAACATTTAAATAAGGGTTTAACTCTCCTTCTCTTTATTGAGTTTGTCACATTTAGCTCATTTCATTGAATTTAGCAATTTTCGGTAAGACCACAAATTACTTATAAATTTTTTTTTACTTTTGGGGTTTATTAATTTAATTAATATTTTTTATTTGTCTAACTATCAAGTGGTCTTACCCCTTATATAAGTTTTTGTACGTTGAATTGATTAAAATTAACATTTAATGGTCAATAGTGAAACACTTGTCACAATTTTCATTAGTCAAACATCATAGGTATCTATCATTCGAATGTAATCAAATTAATAATGTGACCACTTAGAAGTATTTACTGTGTTATAAAATAAACAAATTTATTGCATAGCTATACTATATAAATATAAAGACGATTTTTGCAATACGCTACATATCACCCTCTATGATACTCGACTTGCATAATGACATGCCGCTTATTTACCAAAAATTACATAACATTTAGTTACCAAGAGTTGAACGCGCAACCCTATGTTTGCAATGAAATGTTCTTATTCTTTGATCTACACAATTTTAATGCTTATATAATCATTTAGTATTACTATATAATACAAGACAAGAAGTTTTAAATGAGGAAAAAAGAAAACCAAGTATACTATGTTTTACTTTTCCCATATATTAATTTGTATAATCTTCTTTTCAACAATCTTTTTGTTCGCCTATAATAAATTAAAATATATATTATACACGTAAAATACATGTAGTTTAAAAACTATAAACTGTACATAAGTTTTCATAAATAATATACAAAGTATATTAATTTATCAATAAATTATGTAATTATTTGAAACTATTTATTCACTCAATATAATTGTCTCATTTTCTTATATATATATTATCACATCAATATAATTATCTTTATTACTCACTCATTATTTTGCCTTTTATTTAAGTTTCTAATTTATTTTTCATCAAATAAAAAGTTTACCTTACAATTAAAAAAAAAAATCCCCAAGCATCGCTGCAAAACTAGTTTTTCTCAAAACTAATCATGTTGCAAAACTAGTTTTTCTCAAAACTAATCAAGAACATGATTAATAAGTAGGTATAATTTTACAAGATTATAAAAAACTCAAAAAGAACATAATTTTTTATAAGTAAGCAATATGGGCCCCAATCATTCATTACTACCGCGATAAAACTGAAGCCATATCAATCACTTCTCTGAAGATCGAATTCCCCCTTGTGTTGTACAAAAAAACTTTGATAGTCATTTCTCTAATTCAACAACCACTAAAGATTTTCTGTAGTTGATAGGTTATCTTAATAATTTTAAAGTAATTCAAAAACTAACTTAAGTCATCAAAATATCCTTATAAGATTATATTATGGTAGAAATAATCTTTTTACAATTTTGACCAATTTATTAGACGACCAACTCAACCAAAAGTTAAAGCTGACGGTTGAGGCCCAGGAATATTTTATATACTCTATCTCGCCCCCTCACATGAGAGCCCATTGGGCTTGAAGTGTGGATGCAGCATGGACCTCTCACATGAGAGCCCATTGGGCTTGAAGTGTGGATGCAGCATGGACCTCTCACATGAGAGCCCATTGGGCTTGAAGTGTGGATGCAGCATGGACCTCTCACATGAGAGCCCATTGGGCTTGAAGTGTGGATGCAGCATGGACCTCTCACATGAGAGCCCATTGGGCTTGAAGTGTGGATGCAGCATGGACCTCTCACATGAGAGCCCATTGGGCTTGAAGTGTGGATGCAGCATGGACCTCTCACATGAGAGCCCATTGGGCTTGAAGTGTGGATGCAGCATGGACCTCTCACATGAGAGCCCATTGGGCTTGAAGTGTGGATGCAGCATGGACCTCTCACATGAGAGCCCATTGGGCTTGAAGTGTGGATGCAGCATGGACCTCTCACATGAGAGCCCATTGGGCTTGAAGTGTGGATGCAGCATGGGCCTCCTCATACCTTGCGCTTAATAATTCCACCTAGAAAGGAGGGGTGGATGAAATTCGAACTCGTGACCTTTGTGTCACGCTGGCTCTGATACCATATTAGAAGATCAACTCAACTAAAAGCTTAAGCTGATGGTTGAGCCCTAGGAATATTTTATATACTCTATCACAATTAAATTAGTTGGCATTGAGCTGAAATAGAGTTGAACATGATAAGATAGCTGAACCAAGATAAACCGATAACATAGTTGAAAATTTCAGCACCTTAAATTAAGTTGATACTTTTAATAGCAACTTATTCAGTCAATATTTGAACTTAATGTTTATTTCATCTTATATCCCAAACACAGCTGCTATTTACTTAAGGTGACTTAAAAGTTTACTTAGTTAAGGTCATCGAAAAAGATTACCAAACAATACCAAAGTCTCATAATATTTAGTAACTGCATATTATGGGATGATACTATTAAGAGACAAAAGTTTCCATTATTAGACGCCATAATTCCATAACCAAACTTGTACAAATTACACGTATTAGTGCATGAAAACTATCTCACCAGTTATCACAATTGAATCGAAGACATGCAAATACTAGATCCATAACCTAATTTTACATATTAGTTAATCCGCACCTGAAGTTCTTGTTCTAAGAAGGCAAGAATGGTTCCAGGAATAATCCCTCGAACTCCGCCGCCATCAATGCTGAGAACAGTAATCAAGTCTCCATAAGTTGGAGATTGAAGAAGCGAAGGTACTCTATCCATGATTATTATTATTATAAACTAAAGTGCCTCAAACAACAAATTAAAAGGGTAATAACTTTGTTACGGTAGAAGAGCTTGGTTTTTGCACAATAAATGTATGAAGTAGTGTTTATTTTGATAATACAATTAGGTTTGAGTAAGCCTCGCTTTCAAATTTATAGGCAATCATAAGCAGCCAAATTAATAATAATTGATACATTCAACCAATTAACTTCATTTTGAAAAGTCTCAAGAGTAGTTTTTCTTTGGTTTGAGAATAGTTAAATGTAACCTTGATATTAGTTCAATGAAGTACAATTAAAAACAGTTTGTGTGCACTTCATTGGTAGATCAGTTGCAGACGTTTGACAAATTAATAAGAAAGACAAAGTTGAATTGTTCTAACAACAATTAAAATAGAAATATAATGAGTAATATGTTGGGGAAAAGTGAAGCACACACTATCAATGTTTTACCTTATATGTATTGAAGATTTGAAGGAGTAACCATATTTCGTCCGGAGAACAATATAATCCATCTTTTTATTGACCACGTAATTTTTAAATTAAATTAAAGGGTGTTTTTGACACTGAAATTTGTCATTTACAAAGGAAATGTTATTCGATCGATCAAAATGGTATTGGACTAATAACATGAAAAATTAACAAATGATCCGGTCATTTTAGGTGATCAATGTTTATAAGAAATCAAATGATAGTACCTAACACAAAATTTTCAAGTGTTGCAATTAATTGAAGGCGGAGGTAGTGATAATTTGTAAACTAATCGAATTCAACTAGGAACAACAGTTACCATACTCAGTCACCCAAAACCCAATACGATCGAATAACGATTTTCTCATACTAGTTTTGAAGTGAATATAGACATACTGAAATTTAAGCGTACAGATTCATATGAATTAAAAAATACGAAAACAAGATGTGGCAAACGAAGTAAAAAATACGGAAAGAAGAGGTGGCAAACGATAGGATATCACATTCGTCAATGATCATGCTAGGAATACACAGTGTATCTCTTGAGAAAATATAATGATGCTAATTAATAAGAGCGTGTTTACATTTGTTAAAAACAGCTGAATCGAGTCTGAAATGAACTTAATTGATTGGAGTTGAATGTAGGGATTTAGATGCATTTAGCGAAATTTCATTAAAAATCATATTCTTAACAAAAAAATAGGATCATCATGCATAACGATTAAAGGATCACATAATAGTTTAGATTATGCCTTTGAAGCGTGAATTCACGAAAATTAGTACTACTAACACAGGAGAGTAAAGCTTCAAATGCTGCTCTTCCATTCAGTTCACCGGTACAGATTGATTTACCACCACTGCTAGTTGGAACAAGAAGCAAAAGTCTTCTCTTTATTGGAATGCAGAACCGCGTACAAAAGGAAGGAGAGAGTATATTTTTACTTTTGTTATTAGGCTATCAATTATCTCATCAAACTAATAAAACTCCTGATTCCCATTATTTATAATCACATTATAATAATTAGGTTAAGCCCGTAAAATTTCCTCTTTTCCTATTAGCCGGTATTATGACATAAACCCAAATGCGTTTTTCTCCATAATCAATCTATAACACTTTGTGTGACCTTAGAGGATCCATTTAATTGGGCTTCGGGTTGACTTTCAAGTTCAAAATCCATTAATATATATTATATATCTAGCAACACTATAATGACGATCCAATTAAATGAAATAATTATCTTCATGAATTGATCCATATCATATATAGTAGCTGCACATCTGATGGTTCTCATGTATAAAGGGTTCTCATTTGTATCTCATCCCATATATATTTACTTATTTGTTTATAATTTTCACAAAAAAAAAAAAAATTATGAAACTACCATTCAACAAATGAAACAAAAAATATAAGTGAAACATCATTTACAAAAATATCATTATACCACATAAGTGGATTACCATTCACAAAATATGAGGATGTATTACTGATTTCTATTTCATAAAATATAAACTACCAATAACAAAAGATATTTTTATTAATTATTAGTGGATTAATAAACTAGTTATTACTATGTCATTACTCCATAGTTAAAAATCATTAATAATTTATAGTTAAAAATCAATAGTCATAGTCAATCCATAAAAATGATAGTTAAAAATCAATAATCATGATTTAAATCAATAGTGAAAAATTAATAATCAATAGTTAAAAATCAGTAATCCATATTGATAGATATTATATTTTAGATAATATTTGTCCCGATCGAGATATTAGGATATAATTTGTATATATTTTAGGATATATTTTGTATCCTAATCTTACTATGTATCTTCCTATGTAACACTATATATATGGATCAATGATACACACTCCAATAGAGGAGTTTTTCCCAAATCTAACATGGTATTACAGCTTTAGGATTCGATCTTAGGGAGTTAAAAAAAATTTCCTTCTTCTTGTTCGTGCCCACTTTTCCGCAAACAATTACGTACGTTACTGTCAGGAGTTTTTCCCAAATCTAACACATATTTAAAAATTATTAATCCATATTAAAACTTTTACTCCAGTTCAATTCAGTTTAGTTCAGCTCCAATCAGTTCAGTTCAGCTGAAAATCAGTTGAAGTAAATAAACCCTTACTAGTAAGGTTTTCAAACCTAAAAACTTTACTAATAGTGAATTTTTAATAGCAAAACAACAAAATGGTAGTTTAATGATATCAATAACAATAACTAAATTAAATGATTACAATAACAACAATGATAATAAAATAATCAATGGATTATAATATTTATCTAAGTTAAATGATTACAAAAATAATAATAGAAATAAAAATAATGTAAAAAAAACGAAAATAAAAATAAAAATTATAAGGGTCGTTTAGACCATGCGGACAACAATGATAATGAAAATTATTTCAATAAAATAAACAATGATTACAATATTTATCTAAGTTAAATGATTACAATAATAATTATTGAAATAAAAACAATGTAACAAAACCAAAAATAAACAATATAAATTATAAGGGTCGTATAGACCATGCTAGTTCAAAAAAACGTAAGTGTCCTATAGACCAACTTATAAGAGAATAGGAGATCCAATTAAACACTTAACTGAGAAATTAACACATAAGGAGACATGACCTGCTTTAGGGCCTTAGGGGCACCCCAGTCAATGCACCAAATTGGTGATTATGAGGACCTCCCTGAAGAGAAGGAAAACCAGTAAAGTTGATCCTGTCTTAAAAGTCATACCCAGCACCCTCAATTAACATATATAAATTTGATGGCCGTTTGTCAAACGACAACCAAAGAATTTCCGCTCAGATTGACCCTTCTTTGTTTGCTTCGCGTCGTTGCGGTAGAAAATCGTACAAGCGAGCTCTTGGGCCCCTAAGACTCTTGTGGGTAGTGGTGGTGACAATGTGACAGTAATCAAAAGAACTCGCACTTTGCAAACCACACATCAACAATCCATCTCAGAACTCCACCAAACAACATATCACTTACATACAATGCTGATAAACCATAATCATCAGATGTTCTAAACCTAATAATCTAATGTTCACGAATCTCCCTCTTGAACTTTTCATGAGATTTCATCCATGGTTTGATCGTCATGGATTTATTTTCAAATTAGAAGGGTTTACACAAAATATTAAAATTAAAACTTAAATGTAAATTACAAAAATACTTGACGATTCGCAGACTGTATTTAGGCTACAAAAATACATCACGATATGTAGATTGTGTTTTCTAACCTAAACATGCTTGCCAATAATAATAAATATATCAAAAGTATCTCTATATTTTACAGTTAGTAATCAGATAATATCATTTTTATATATCACCATAATTAACAAAGCACAAATTTTAGGTTAAATAAAAAAAATAAAATAAAATCATAGTCTTATAATTGATAATTAAAGAATATCACATATTATTCCAAAATTAAAATATCACATATTTTATTTAGGTAAAATAGAATCAAATCATAAGTTTTGTAATGTAATAATATCACATATTATTTCAAATAATATTTTCCTATCAAATTTAAGAAATTCTTTCTAAAATATTAGCCAAACAATTATTTTTAATTAAATTATTCTAACTAATTATGACATAATCATATTATGTAAATTCAATTATCATCAATATTGAAAGTATTTGCTCAATATACCTAAATTAATTTCAAAAAATCAAATCAATGTAATTAACTACTAATATTGATTTTATTAATTAAAAAAAGCTGATTTTCCTTATTTTATTAATTAATTAATAAAACAGAGTTTACAACTAAACTAGATTTTTGGCCCGAACAATGCCCCAGGTCAACTACAATTATCAAATATGCTTTTGTTTGTTTTTCACAATGTGTTTTGTGTTTAGTGCGAATTAGATTACAGAGGTTGTAACTTGTAATATAATAATTTATTAATTAAAAAAGAAAAACAATTATAAATTAAAGGACTTGGGATAAAAATAACAATGTCATAGTTTTAGTGCAAGTAAATAAACGAAACAAATAAAAAACTCACACCATATGATTACAAGACTTTATTATCTATTACTTTGAAATATTAAACATCAAATTTTTATGGATTGGTGGTACCATATGATTACAAGACTTTATTATCCATTACTTTGAAATATTAAACATCAAATTTATTATGGATTGGTGGTTAAACTTTCACAATTTGTTTCAAATGTCATGAGTCTTGTAAAGAGTGACATGTGTTACATTAATTAGCGAGCGCCACGTGGCGTAGTTTCGTTGACAACGATGACTTTTAATATATTGTATGATAAATAATAATTAAGTTTGTAAAATAACCCAAAACCATCAAATCCTTATCCACCCCCACCGCAACTGCTGCCTCGCGCTCCTTCAGTTCAAGCCCGCCATCGACGGCCTGAGTCTCACCCAAAAAACGCTGACGCACCGCCAGCCACACAACCCAGCACTAACCCCTCACCCTTTTATCGAAAAACACCAGCCACTACGATCCACAACGAACAAACACAACCCAATACGCATGGAGTAGCCACTGTGGCTCAACCACCCTGCAGTGATTGCTCCATTCAATTCAAACCCCTTTTTCTTTTTAAGATTAATCAATCAAACAAAAATTGTATGATTAATTAAATTCGAATTTAATTCCAGGATACAACAATTGTGTTCCATTCATTTGCTAAATCGAAAAACCCAAATCGTTTTCGAAAATTAAGGTTTGAGATCCGAAAGTTGAACAAAATTTGGGGCAAATTGATTTGAACGAATTTTGAATAAAATTTTGGGGCATAATGGGGAGAAATCGAAACAATTTCGAGCATAATCGAGCTAAATTAAACAAAATTGGAGCTTTCTTCGAATCAATAGGGCAAAAAAATGAAAAAATTAGGGCAAAAAGGAAAAAAAGGATAGTTTGGGGCTAATCATATTCAAACAATCCAAATTAGGGCCAAATTGAGAACAAATTTCGAACAATATGAACACCATATTACGAGATTCAATCATATTGAGAAAAATTAGAGCAAAATTGTGAATTAAAGTTCATGGGGTTTGAAGCATGAAAGGTAAAACAAAAATTGAGCAATTAACAATTTAATTAATTCCAAAAATTTAATCTCCATTAAAACATGATAATTGAACCATAATTAATACTCTCACTCTTAATTGAATTATTAAGCCAAAATTGTTCAAAATATAACTTCCTAATAAAATCCGGTTTTTGAACCTCACTACCCAATAATATTTTTTTATTACAAAACTACCTAATAAAAACGATTTGTATAGCTTTCACTACCTATCCTTGATTTGAACCATATGTGGGGTCCACTCTACCATCTCAACCACTCCAAACACCACTCCACCACCATCCATCAAACCCAGATTCCACCCATCGCCGTGCCATAACTACTACCATCGATAAGATCACCTCCACTTCGAACCCCCATATTGGAGCCACCCATAACCCCAACTCAAAACCCTAACCTGCAGCTCTAACCACCACCACCACAACCATCTCCTAAACAACAAATTCAAGACACTCATTGTTTAATTCCAACAAAGAAAACTATAATTTGAGCCATACAAAGGGTAATTCGATCTACTCAAATTGTACGTGATTCACAACCAATTCGAAAATGAAAGTGCAATTTGAAACCACCACAAACCCAATTTGAAACCACCACAAACCCTAGACCCAATATTTAGGCTTGAGACAAATTTGATGATAGAGATTGATGGAGAAGAAGACTTTAGTACTAGTGGTGGTAGATGCGAACGAAATTTCAGTGTTTGTAGGACTTGTCTTTGTAACATCCTGGAATTTCCTATCTACTTCCTAGATATTTCCGGAAAACATAATATAAATATTAATAAATAAAACAATAAAATATTTCCTACTTAAGTAGGAAAAACCATAATACTACCGCCCCCGTAATAACGGCTAAGTTTATTATTACAGCGGAAATCTTTTTACTTTTTTAAAACAATATAAAAACTCAAAAGGACTTTCAAAACAAATTAAATTAAAACTTTGTTACACCAAGAAACCGAAACATCGGTCCTTCAAAACCAAATAAATTTTTAAAACTCTGAAATCAAAAGTCAACAACCAAAATAAATAACATGTCCACACAAGTAACAATCGAAAGTCACAATTGCAAGCGCTCAACACTCAACCCCAGCATAAAAGACTATGCCCACCTGTACCTGTATCTTTCTCTTTATTATAGACTACTAGTCCCCATCGAAATGAGTTGTCGTAGGGCCAAGTCAAAGACAAAGCCATGCACACAAAACACACACAATTAGTAAAGTTGAGTACATAAACACTAAAGACTATGCACAACAACATGAACAACTAAAATAAGAATAAACATCATATATTTTTACCATTTTCACCACCATGTAAATGTACATCGACTCATCAACATATAGATTAATTATAATATTTAAATTTCGATTTTCGCATCGAATGGGTTTCCTTTCCTCAACATTCGCCCTATTGGGCACCAACTTGGGAGTAACTCCAAGAAGGTATTACCTATGCCACATGAAGTGACGGAATTCCAGCGCATTTATAAATATAAAAGAGCACAACGTCTTGTACCCCGATTAGAAATTACAATTACTATTCTCATAACTCTCCAATTGTTCATACTCAAGGTATATACGTTCCAAGAGTTTTGGTGTGAATCCTCTTTCACTTTACGTGATTATCAAGTTTAATAATTGTCATAACTCACACAAAATCACATAAGAATATTCAACACAAGCAAGCATCATACACCATATTTATTATCTTGTTTGTCACGTGATTCTAATATTAATTCTTGGTCCTTTATTTACTTCAACTTTCCTTTACCACCCATAAACTGTGAGTGGCTAGCTACTTGCTCATTAAACTTCTATAAAACATGTGAATATATAATCACTAACTATCATTCTTGTTGATCATGTAATTAATCAATTTAACTGCTTTTTTTTCCCTTATTAACTGCTAGTCAAAACCTTTCAAAATATTCATTCCAACATTAATGATGTAATAACAATGCTATAAAAATGGAATGTCAAGCATAATAGTCAATGCGTACATGTCATCCAATCATGTCAACATAACTTCTCATGCAAGTCATCTCAATTCTCAAGTCAACAAAACATTACTTTCATTTCTATAAAATCTAGCATGAAATTAAAAATAGTGTAGCATAAATCCTAAATAAATGACTGCCTTTTAATTAAAATTTAATTTAAAAAATTAGGTGAAATTACAAAAATACCCTTAATGTTTGAAATTACTTTTATGTCCTTGTTTTTAAAACAATTAAGGAAACCTTTAAAATTCTAAATTTAAAAACTTTTCAAATATTTTATAAAATTTAAAGTGACGTAAAAATAACTTTTAGACTTTATAAAACATAAAAAATAATTATTTAAAGTCACAATTAATTAAATTTTCTCTCTTTAATTTATTTATTTAGCTTATTTTTCAATAAAAATACTAAATATACCCTAAATAATTATGAAATGAAATTCATAAATCACAAGAAAATACGGGGTATTATAGTCTTCGGCTTGGTTGTGAGGTGTGGTGATTGTGCAAAACTGGCCGGGTGATGTGCGGTGGTGGGTGAGATTGGTGGTGTCCCGAAACTTGGTGAGCTCAGAGTTTGGTTGGTGGCAGTGCAAATCTGAGTGAGTTTGAGTTCTGTTTGTGGTGGTGCGCAAGGTTTGGTGGTGGTGGGATTTGATTGGTGGTGGTGGAGTGGTGGAGTGAGTGGCTAGTGTGGCGGTGGATTGGAGGATTGGTCACAGGTAGTCTTTTTGTTTGTTTTTCTAAGAAACAAGATGTGATACTAAAAATGAGGAGTTTTATTAGGTAGTTTCATAACCAAAAAATTTTATTGGGTAGTTAATTAGGTTAAAAAACCGAATTTTATTAGGTAGTTTTAAATAATTTTGGCAACTAAAAAATATCATGGAATCAAAATAATCAAATTATTATGACTAATAATATGTTGCAAGAGGCTAACTCATCGATACACCTGTAGAGTTTTAGATGCACTTAGCGGAATTTCAAGAATCATATGCTTAACATCTAAAATAAGATCATCATGCATACTAATTAAAGGATCACATAATAGTACGCTTTGATTAAACTTTTGAAGCATGAATTCCATAAAAATTAGTACTAGTAACGCAGGAGATTAAAGCCTCAAATGCTGCCCCTGTATTCAGTCCATGGGTACAAATAGATCTACCACCAATGCTAGTTGGAACAAGAAGCAAAAGAATTTTCGTTCTTGGAATGCAAAACCACGTACAAAAGGAGGGAGAGAGAATATTTTGACTTTTGTAATTAGATTATCGTTTTTCCCATCAAATGATAAAACTCCTAATATCCATTATTTATAATCACATTACAATAATTAGGTTAAACCCATAAAATCTCCTCTTTTCCTATTGGCCGGTTTTATAACATAAACCCACAATGAGCTTTTGTCCATACTCAAAATCTATAACACTATATGTGACCTTATAGGATCCATTTTATTAGGCTTCGGGTTGTCTTTCAAGTCCAAAGGCCAATAGTGCTGTCTAGCAACAGTATAATGACAACCCAATTAAATGAACTAATTATCACTATAATTTGATCCATATCATATTTGTAATTGCACATCTGACGAGGACAAAATTCCTTCACTGAACTAAATTGTTTTATAGATTAATGTTTTTTTAAACTTAGGATTAGTAATGAAGTAATGATTTTTAGCTATTAATGTTCTTTAAGTATGATTTTTATGGATTTTTGATTTTTACCTATGGTTTTAAACTGTGGATTTACTAAAATTATTGGTTTTTAACTATGATTTAACTATGCAGTGATGATTTTTAACCATTGAATATTAATGATTTTTTACTAGTGAGTAATGGCATAGTAATAAATTTGATATAAAATATTTCTTCATTGGTAGTTTACATATTTTATGAAACAAAAATTAGTAATACATCTTCATATGTTGTAGTGTCATATTTTTGTTAATGGTAATCCTCTTATGTGGTATTTTCATATTTGTGTGAATGATAATCCACTTATATTTTTGTTTCATTTCGCGAATGATAGTTTCAAAATATTTTTTTCGTTAAAATTATAACCTAATATATATATATATATATGAAACAAAAAAATGGTAAAGAATGTTTCAAAAATTATATTATGAGCACACTAATAATATTATGTACAAAATAAAGCCAAGTGCAAATTAATGATAATATTATGAACAAAATAATAAATATGAACAAATAATACTATAAAAAATAATATATTATGAACAAATAATATTAGGAAGAAATAAATTAGCAATAAAAGAAGAGCTGAATTGAATTGAATCAATGATTGGAGCTGAACAAAACATAATTGAGCTAAGGTGAACCAAATTGAATGGTACTAAACTAAAATTAAGCTGAAGTAAATAGGCCATACAAGTATGTTAGTTTTAACAAATAAATAACGTAAATAACTTCAGAGTTTTAGTAGAAATACGAGGGATAAGATATTGTAGGTATAGCCTAGTAAAAACAAGAACACGTGAATATAGCGAGGAAATTTTTCCTAGAACCAATAGGAAGAATCAAAAATCTCGACCAGTAGGGATTTTTAATGAATTCTCTATTCACTATTTAGAACCAACGACTCAGTAAAATCCTAATTTAAGTACAACTCAATACTTATTCGCCCTGAATCTTTTTCCTTTGAACAAATTCGTCTCTTTCTAGTTTTAGCTATAAATAAGGCTTCTTTATTCTCTCAGTTCTCTTTTCTCAAGTTCAAGTGATTCACTCAAATCAATCCCCTTTTTCCATTAATATAGACTTTATACTATGAACTGAGGAGCAACTAAAACATGTACCACAAACTACCCATACTTTCTATACCTTTTTACATAAAAATATGTGTAATTCTGGTGAGTTTCTCTTTCTTGATGCCTCATTATTTATAGTGAAGTCCAAGTAAGGTTTTTTGAACATCTTCCCCAAATATCATAGTTTCCAGTAAATCATATCTTCACCACATGTCTAATATCTTTTAGGATAGAGTGAATCTAGATAAAATTCTATCTAGATTCACCTTCCTTAATCTCCAAGCTTTGTAGTTTGTTGGCTAATATTATGGTTAAGATATGTCTTGAAGTATATCTTCATAATCACCACATTCTCGTTATCTTCTCTGGAATATTCTATTGGAACTTGGTTTACGTAGAATAGCTAGTAGGTACATGTACATCTTTCTTCAGGTACAACAAGGGATCAATCTTCTGGTCTTTCTCTGAACCTTCAAACTCTTCTTCAAATCTTTAGAGACCTAACTTAGAACTTTCAGGCACACACATGTCAATAGATACATGTCTGTTATCAAAAAAAAAACCCTAGGGTTAAAAATATTCCCCCTTATTTATAAGGACAAACCCTTATAAAAATAAGACACAAATAGAAGACCAACATAACACACACAATAATACCAATACCAACTAATTAATAAGAAAAACTTTAATTTTGCGTATCGAAATTATGAGAGCGCTATAAGAGAGACACTATTTAGGAGGTGCAAGAGACGAGCAACAAATATATTTTTGTCTTCCTTCACCATATATATTTCCCTTTTGACATCATCTAAAAGTACTTTGGCATACGTAGCATAAAAAAGATTAGGAAGATATCCACAACAAGTTCATATCTCAAGCAACAAATCTAGAATTATTAATAATGCTAGAATAAAACTGAATAACATAGAAGAAATGTTTTTAAAAAAGTCGCTAGAATAAAATAAGCATTATAAATTTTTAATTTATTTGTTTACTTTTTTTTTGGGAATCTCATCACCCATCAGCTTGCTCTCCTGTGTGGATGTTGGAGGCTCATCTTGATGATCAAGAGCATCTTTAAGCTGCTCGTCAACTTCGATCTCAACAAGTAGAGTTGTCACCTTGCTCTTCATTCCTTGTACCTCTATTCTCAAGATGTCAATCATGTCCTTCAATCGTCCTACCTTGTTCAGAACCTGTCCCTTTAGAATAAATTATTGTTCTAGAACCTCATCAACCTTGACCATAAGTTGAGCAAGCATGCTCTCCAAGTTAATCATTGAGAACTTTTCAAACCTAGTAGCACCACTCTCATACTTTTCCTTGTCACCTTCTTCATCAAATACTTGTCTCTTTCCTTTAGAGGCGATCCTAAGACTCTTCCCTACGACCCTCCTTTTCTACACGCCTACGAACAACAACAACATCAACAACATCTTCTTAAAACTACACCATTCCATTCACAATCTTTAAATTGAGATTTTTGTAAGGAACTTGCATTTAGAAAATCAAAAAGTCGGGGAGCTTTTAAAAAGTGTTGACTCCCTAGTTTTGATGATAACAAACTTTTTAATTATGTACTATATGTTATTAGCTTATTATTATTTTTGGTACATATATGCTTGGTTGTGTTTTACAAGTTGGTTGCAGGTTGCTAGAGTTATTGAGCTACCTAAGACAGCTGGAACATGATCAAGTTCATAATACAAGCAAGAAAATCTCAAGAGCTTCAGTTTATTTTATTTTCTAGATTTTCTTGTAAGTATGTCACAATTTCAAATTTGATTATACGTGCTTATGTCTCATAAAATTTCTCAAGGAAACATTTTCCTAAATTGTTTCATAAAAGATTTGATTTTAAACTTTTGGGAATGAATAATATAATATGGTATCTTTTTTATTTATGAAAAGATTTCTGATTATATTATTAGGTTTCTAACAATAAGGGACCCAAATTTATTGGGTACCTAAAGTTAGGCTTAATCCTTGTATGCAGCACAGTAAGGGTGGGGAACAATAAAAAGGAGTCAGATATTGGCTTAGATAGTGGATGTTCCCACAATATGACAGGAGATAAGTCTCGATTCTCTCACTCAACGCCTTTGAGGGTGGTAAAGTGACTTTTGTGGCGATGACAAGAAAGGTGAGGTATTGGTAATTGAAAGGTGGCGTTAAGTCACTTACACACTCTATTGAAAATGTTTTTCTATGTAAAAGGTTTGCATCATAACTTCTCATAATTTCTCAACTTTGTGATAGAGGCAACAAGGTAAATTTACTTCTGATTCTTGTGTTATTACCAAGAAGGATTCAGGCCAAGTATTATCAGGAAAAAGGTGTATAATGTGTAATAAAGTTATTGAGTAGTCTCCTAAAAAAATTGACATGCATGAGTGTGACAAATGATGACCCACTCTCTTGGCATGAAAGACTCGGTCTGTTAGCTATGTTTGCTCACAAACTCCGATCCATGAAACTTGTTGATGGGTTACCTGAGATAAGTTTGTAAAATTGGAGTTTGTGGAGCATGTGCAAGGGGTAACATGTAAGATCCTCTTTTAAGCGCAGATTGGTGAGTACGTCACCGCCCTCTTGACTTTACATATGGATTTATGTGGTCCAATGACCATTAGAAGTAGAAATGGAAATAGATATGTATTGGTTATAGTTGAAGATTTTCAAAATTCACATGGACCATTTTCCTTACAACTAAAGGATGAGACCTTTGATGAATTCTGACCTATGCGAGAAAGGTTCAAAGGCAAAACAAATCACAATTATCATCAATACGATCCGATCATGGCACAAATTTGAGTAACTCAAAGTTTTATATCTTTTTTTGCAGGGAAATGGTGTAGGACATGACTTTTCTGCTCCTCACTCCACAACAAAATGGAGTTGTAGAACGGAAAATAAAGTTTTGGAAGATATGACCAGAACCATGCTATTGTCTAGTGTCTTCAACGTCCTTTTGGGCTGAAGCAGTATACGGCTTGCTACATCACTCTTAATCGTGCTTGATTCTTCCTATACCTAAGAAAACTCCATATGAGCTCTTGAAAGGTAAGAGCCGAGTATTGCACATCTAAGATCTTTTGGATGGCAGTGCTATGTTCACATATGTAGATATAATTTAGGAAATTGATGGCTTAGAAGTGACGAGTTGTGTTTTTGGGTTATTCTTCACATAGTAAAGCTTACAGAGTATATAATAACGTACTATGTGTGTTGAAGAAAGTATCGATGTAATCTTGATGAAACTGACAATTTAACCAAGTTGTGCAGGTTGAGATGATAATTTTTGAAATTGGATTGGTAAAATATTATTCAAGAAGATGATGAAAGTGAACTACTGGTGTAAACAGATGTCACACCTCCTGATAATGATAATTCTAATAATCCTGAGAGAACATGTCTGAAAATGTTTCACAGCAAATGTGAACTTGGAACCTTTTAGTGAAACAGTTCAGAAACTGTCAACGAGGATGATAATAATTTGGGAATTATCAGGGGACAGTATGAAAACGGGTTCACAAAAGCAATCTAGTTTGAAAGCAGGGCGAGGAAATAGTTCGACAAACTGATTCCTTAACTCAACCTTTGTACCTAAACCATGGAAACACCTAAGTTCACATCCTTAGATTTAATTATCAGTGTATGAACAAAGGTACCCAAACTAGAAGATCCATTCTTCAAAATTTTGTGCTTTCTCAACTTTTATTCGGAAGTAGAACCTAAGAATTACAAAGACTTTAACTGATTCTGATTGGATTTGGTCTCGGCGGAAAATTGAACCAGTTTAAAGGAATGTGTGTGGCACTGGGGCCAAGGCCTACATCACAAACTGTGATTGGTACAAAATGGGTTTTTAGGAACAAGTTGGATGATAATGGCAATAACCACAAGAAAACTAGATTAGTTTGTACAGGGTATAATCAGTGGAAGGAAGAGATTGTATGAAACATTTCCTCCTGTGGCAAGAATTGAAGCTATCAAATGCTTATGCCTTGTTGCTTCCTTTAATATTCAATTATTTCAAATGGATGTTAAAAGTGCTTTCTTGAATGGTTATTAAAAGGAAGAGTTTTTGTGTGCAACCCCCGGGTTTTGAAAATCAAAATTTTCCTAATCATGTGTATAAACTTGATAAAGCTCTTTATGGTCTTTAACAAGCTCCTCGAGCTTGGTATGAGAGACTTCAAATTTCTATTGGAAAATGGTTTTAAATGTGGAAAAATTGATAAAACTTTATTTATAAAAACTAAGGGGAACTGTGTTAGTTGGCAAATATAGTTTGATGCTATCTTGGTGGAACTAGCAAAATGTTATCTGATTATTTTGCCAAGTTGATGATAGTGAATTTTGAATGAGCTTAAGGGGAGTTAAGTTTCTTCTTTGGCTGCAAATTAAACAATCCAAGATGCATAATGATCATCAACAGAAGTATGTCAAGAACTACTGAAGAAGTATAATAGAGAATTCCAAGATTATAAACTCCTATACTACTAATTCAAAACTTGATTTTGGATGAAAGGGTAAGAAAGTTGATGAACCATGTATCGAGTGTATGATTAGATCTCTTCTTACCTTACTTCTCGTAGACCAGATATAGTTTACAGTGTTGGATTGTGTGCTAGATTTCAGGCTTGTCCTAAGAATCTCTTTAAAAGCTGTAACTATCTTGAGATATTAACATGGTACTTCTGATCTTTGCCTTTGGTTCCAAAGGGTGCAAATTTCAATCTCATTGGGTTTTTTCAGATGCTGATTATGCAGGTCATTTAGTTGACAGAAAAGCACATCAGGTATGGCTCATTTTATTGTCCTTGTTTAGTTTCTTGGCTTCTAAGAAACAAATTGTTGTTGCCTTTCAACTGCTGAGCTGAATAATTGCTGCTGCTTGTGTTGTGCTCAATATTAGGGTTAAAAGCAACATTGTTGGATTTTGTGTCTTTGTAGGTCATGTACCTATTCTTTGTGATAATACTAGTGCAATTAAATATTTCCAAAAATCCTGTTCAACATTCTAGGACTAAGCACATTGATGTAGACACCACTTCCTGAGGGACCAGAGTAGAAAAAGGTTGTATAGTCTTGATTTTTGTCCAACGGCAACATGGGCTGACTTTTTTACTAAACCTTTGAGCAGGAGAAAGATTTCAAAGAATAAGATCGACTTAACTTGGAATGATAAAAATTAATTAGACATATTACATGTTGGCTTTCTTCTATTTGTACTAGATTACTCACATATGCATGATTAGATTGTTTCTTTAGTTTGACTGTGTACTTTCTAGTTATTTTTTTCACTTATTGTGTCTGAGAATAATGGTTGAAGGACTCCTAAGTCTATGGATGCTGTCCTGAATTAGAGTCAAGTTGCCAGGATGTGGTATTTTAATTTAGTAAAGCATTTCCCAAACCTTTTGATCCTACATGATTAATTTAGCAAGACGCTTATTTCCCATTCCCCTCCTGCTAAATTATTTATCACATTTCTTTCTAAATTAATGGGTCATATTTGCTACCTATCTTGGCCCAAACCACATTCTAGCCTAAAAAGCCACCCTAGACTGATTATTTTTCAAACATTTTGTCATTTGAAAAGTTTCTTGATAGTCTTTTTTTTAAAAAAAAACGAAATATCAATGCTGACTTGAGTCCCAGATGCGGTTGACGGGTGGTTACTTGCATCACCTTTTCACAAATTGTTGTTGGTTGTTGTTATTCGCTCTCTCATCCTAGAGGACAATGAAGAAATGAGGCACGATATATGGTATTTGGTTTTGATGGAGTTCCTTCATTAGGGACACCTATCGATCTCCCTACTATTATCACTTTGCATATGTTTCATGTGTCGAAGCTTCTTCTCATGACTTGCCTTACGGCATGTTTCTACTCCCTGTTTTCGTAAGTGTGGTGATGTTTTAAACTGATTCTCTTCTACTAGTATTACGGCTGCTTCTGAGATGCTTATTTAGTAATCTTCACATAGGTTCTTAGCCATTGACATGATAAATTGGTTCGACTTAAGGATGTTTTGAAAGAAGATTGTGAGCGTGGATACCTGATGCTCTCTGGGAGGTTGATTGTACTATGACGGGGCTACTTGGTTCGCTTGATCGGAGATTAGTTTCACTTCACAGGGTTACCAACGTTGGTAACTCGCTTTTGGCTTACCATTCAGCTGACAACCAGAGATCATCAAGAACTTGTTTCAAAATTGATTAGCTCATCCCCTCCTATCCCTCACTCCCTCTTCACATTCACAAAATTAACCTTGTCTTAAGCCACCTATTCCTCTTTGTGCTAAAAGCCTTTTGAACCTTTTGATCTTTTACATCTTTCTGTTTATATTGCTTTTTCTAGGTTCTAATATTATGAGTGTGATTGTGAGTTGGACTATAATGTAGCACCAACACCCTAGATAGTGGTTTGACTACGAAACTAATATGACTTTTGACTACTACTTTTGAATTTGGCGAGTTATTTCTTTTAGTCTTGCTTAACTCTATTCTTGTGTTTGATGATTTTTGATGATGTCAAAAGGGGGAAAAGATATTGAGTTGTCTCTTTTAATCTTTATTTTTTCTCCTGTTTTAGCTTTGTTTCTAACACTTCTCTGTTTCTTTTTGGTTATTTTTGAGCTAATTGTTTGTTTTGTTCTTGAAATAGGATCAGAACCGTTTCCTGAAATGTGTTATCACTCTCTCTTTCTTTTCAATATTTTTCAGGTTGAGTTTCTAAAGTTTGAAAACCTTAGTTCAGTACTTGTAGTGTTTACATGTGGTTTTATTATGTTCAACTGGATATATGGTTGTTTGTGGGTTTGGTGCCATAATCAAAAGGGGGAAATTCTTCTGAGTTTTTCTGAGATAATTCTTGTGTAATTTTTCTTACTGAGAGTTTGGTAAGATTGGGGTACGGGTGTACTCGGGTTTTAGCAACTGTTGGAGTAAACAGTTGGGGTTTGAATCTTGTTTTCTAGAGTTAGAGACAAGTGAGTGGCTTGTAATCTAGAGGTAGGTTATAAGTGCGATTAATAGTGAAGATTTAGGAATTCCTACGAGTGTAGGCGGGGAGTAGACCATAGTTGGGTCGAACCTCGTAAAAAATCCCTGTGTCTCCTTTATTTTTTGCACTTTATTTCCTTGCCTTACAAAACCGTTACTTAACTTGTTTCGGGGGACTAATCAAGCAATATCAGTTGATTAGTTTCACGCAAATAATTTAAGGGTAATTGAACCGATCTTTAAAACGCTACAAGTAACTCAAAATTAGGTGGTTAAAGTTTTAAATTCCGCATATTGTTAAATCACTTAATTCACCCCCCCCTCTTAAGTCTCTTAGGTGCATTTACAGTTGGTATCTGAGCGGGTTACTCTCGAAAGACTAACATCTAGAGAGGTTTGTCATGAATGCTCCTGAGAACTACCCAGAAGGGTACTCGTCTCAAAGATCCCCTTATTTCAATGGTAAGCATTATTCTTGGTGGAAAAATAGAATGGAAAATTATATTGTTGCACAGGATTATGAAGTGTGGCAGGTTATTCGAAGCGGTCCGTTCAAGTTCAAGAAGAAAGATGCAGAAGGAAAGGAGGTCGAAAAGCTTGAATTAGATTTGACTTCTGATGATATTCGAAAGAAGGAAAAGAATGCTAAAGCTATCATGTGGCTTCAATGTGGACTTGGCCCGGATGAGTTCAATCGTATCTCTGCTTGCACTACGGCGAAAGAAATTTGGGATACGATCAAACTTGCATATGAAGGTACTAGTGAGGTAAAGCAATCTAGAATTGATTTGTTAGTTCAACAATATGAATTATTTCACATGGATGATGATGAATCAATTAATAGCATGTTTACTCGCTTTACTAACATTACTAATGAGTTGAAATCCCTTGAGAAAGTGTATTCTACAGAAGATCAGGTTAGGAAAATTTTGAGGATTCTTCCTAAAAGTTGGAGGCCTAAGGTGACTGCAATTCAAGAGGCTAAAGACTTAAAGACAATGCCTCTTGAATAACTTATTGGCTCTCTTATGACCCATGAGATGGTTTTGAAATCTCAAAACAATGACACTTTAAAAAAGGATAAGGGAGTTGCATTGAAAGCTTCAAAGAAGATAGATGAAACAGATTCTGATGATGAAGAATTAGTGTTAATGACTAGAAATTGAGAAAATTCTACAAGATATATAAGCAAAATTCTCACAGGGAATCTTCAAGTAATGGTAAGACTTCAAAATCCAATAAATCTGTTTCTACTAATAAAAAGGGTTGTTTTAAATGTGGTAATACAGATCATCACATCAATGAATGTCCTATGTGGGAAATTGAAAGAGCTAAGGACAAAAAAAATGTGAAAAAGGATTTTAAGAAGGCGATGGTTGCTGCAGTAAGAGGAGAATCAGTGTGGGGCGAATCGGATTCTGGAGAAGATGAAGATAGTGAACCTGACCATGAAGCAAATTTGTGTTTAATGGCTAAGGCAGAGAAATAGGTTCAGAAACCGTTTCCCATTCAACATCCAAAACTGTTTCCAAGCAATGATGAACTCTGTTTAACGGCTGCTACAAGTGAAAGTGATGCTGATTCTGACAGTGATCTTGAGGTAAGTTTTAAAAGTATTAAATCTAAGGTTGACTCTATGTCTAGATCAAAACTTGTTAAAGCTTTCAAACATTTGATTGATGACTCTAAGGAGCTTTATGAATCTTTTGGAAAATTGAAAGTTGATATGATTAAAATTAAAGAAGATAGAGATGCTTTTGAAGATGAATGCAAATATTTGAAACATGAAAATCTTAATTTACACCAAAAGATTGCTGACCTTCTTGAGGAAATAAATTTGCAAACTGACATGATGAGTAGTATTAAGGAGAAAAATTCTTTTGTGCGTGAACCTGTTTCACATACTGTTTCCTCTGTTAATATGTCCGATAAATTGCTTGCTTTAGAATCTGATCTCTTAAAATCCAAAAATGATTTGCTTTTGAAAATTGATGAAAATAATGATTTGCTTGAAAAAATTAAAGCTCTTGATGAAGAACTCAAAATTTCTAAGAAAACCTAAAATAGTTCACTGGAAATAAGAACTTTAATAATATCATTAATTTAACTCATAATTGTGATAAGAGAGGTCTAGGTTATACTGCAAGTAAAAAGGATGTAGGTGCAAAAGGAAACAGTAAGAGAAACAACTTTAGGAAGTATGTTAATTATCCTAATTATGTGTTTTGTTGGTATTGTGGTAAAGAAGGCCATAAGGCTTATGATTGTAATGCAAAACATAACATGCACTTGAAGAACTATCATTCAGTTAAGCAGATTTGGATTCGCAAGGATTTATTGAAACAGGTTTCTAACACTAAGGGACCCAAATTTATTTGGGTACCTAAAGTTAAGGCTTAATCCTTGTATGCAGGCACGAGTAAGGGGGAACAATAAAAGGAGCAGTATATGGTGCCTTGATAGTGGATGTTCCCACCATATGACAGGAGATAAGTCTCGATTTCTCTCACTCAACGCCTTTGAGGGTGGTAAAGTGACTTTTGGCGATGACAAGAAAGGTGAGGTAATTGGCATTGGAAAGGTCGGTAAGTCACTTACACACTCTATTGAAAATGTTTTCTATGTAAAAGGTTTGCATCATAATCTTCTCATTATTTCTCAACTTTGTGATAGAGGCAACAAGGTAGAATTTACTTCTGATTCTTGTGTTATTACCAAGAAGGATTCAGGTCAAGTAATTGTTCAAGGAAAAAGGTGTAATAATGTGTATAAAGTTGATTTGAGTAGTCTTCCTAAAAATAACTTGACATGCATGAGTGTGACAAATGATGACCCATCTCTTTGGCATGAAAGACTCGGTCATGTTAGCTATGTATTGCTCAACAAACTCCGATCCATGAAACTTGTTGATGGGTTACCTGAGATAAAGTTTGTAAAAATTGGAGTTTGTGGAGCATGTGCAAGGGGTAAACATGTAAGATCCTCTTTTAAGCCAAAGAATATGGTGAGTACGTCACGCCCTCTTGAGCTTTTACATATGGATTTATGTGGTCCAATGACCATTAGAAGTAGAAATGGAAATAGATATGTATTGGTTATAGTTGATGATTTTCAAGATTCACATGGACCATTTTCCTTACAACTAAGGATGAGACCTTTGATGAATTCTTGACCTATGCGAGAAAGGTTCAAAGGCAAACAAATCATCAATTATCATCAATACGATCCGATCATGGCACAAAATTTGATAACTCAAAGTTTATATCTTTTTTGCAGGGAAAATGGTGTAGGACATGACTTTTCTGCTCCTCGAACTCCACAACAAAATGGAGTTGTAGAAAGGAAAAATAGAGTTTTGGAAGATATGACCAGAACCATGCTATTGTCTAGTGGTCTTCCAAAGTCCTTTTGGGCTGAAGCAGTAGATACGGCTTGCTACATCATTAATCGTGCCTTGATTCGTCCTATACTCAAGAAAACTCCATATGAGCTCTTGAAAGGTAAGAAGCCGAGTATTGCACATCTAAGATCTTTTGGATGCAAGTGCTATGTTCACAATAATGGTAAGAATAATTTAGGAAAATTTGATGCTAGAAGTGACGATGTTGTGTTTTTGGGTTATTCTTCACATAGTAAAGCTTACAGAGTATATAATAAACGTACTATGTGTGTTGAAGAAAGTATCGATGTAATCTTTGATGAAACTGACAATTTAAACCAAGTTGTGCAGGTTGAAGATGATAATTTTGAAATTGGATTGGTAAAATATTATTCAAGAGATGATGAAAGTGAATCTACTGGTGTAAACAGAGTCANCAGAGTCGCACCTCCTGATAATGATAATTCTAATAATCCTGAAGAAACAGTGTCTGAAAATGTTTCACAGCATAATGTGAACTTGGAACCTTTTAGTGAAACAGGTTCAGAAACTGTCAACGAGGATGATAATAATTTGGAATTATCAGGGGGAACAGGTAATGAAACAGGTTCACAAAAGCAATCTAGTTTGGAAGAGGGCGAGGAAATAGTTCGACAAACTGATTCCTTAACTCAACCTTTTGTACCTAAACCATGGAAACACCTAAGTTCACATCCTTTAGATTTAATTATCAGTGATATGAAAAAGGGTACCCAAACTAGAAGATCCATTCTTCAAAATTTTTCTCAACTTTTATTCTGAAGTAGAACCTAAGAATTACAAAGAAGCTTAACTGATTCTGATTGGATTTTGGCTAGCAGGAAGAATTGAACCAGTTTGAAAGGAATTGTGTGTGGCACTTGGAGCCAAGGCCTACATCACAAACTGTGATTGGTACAAAATGGGTTTTTAGGAACAAGTTGGATGATAATGGCATAACCACAAGGAATAAAGCTAGAGTAGTTGTACAGGGGTATAATCAAGTGGAAGGAATAGATTATGATGAAACATTTACTCCTGTGGCAAGAATTGAAGCTATCAGAATGCTTATTGCCTTTGCTGCTTCCTTTAATATTCAATTATTTCAAATGGATGTTAAAAGTGCTTTCTTGAATGGTTATTTAAAGGAAGATGTTTTTGTTGTGCAACCCCCGGGTTTTGAAAATCAAATTTTCCTAATCATGTGTATAAACTTGATAAAGCTCTTTATGGTCTTAACAAGCTCCTCGGCTTGGTATGAGAGACTTTCAAATTTCTATGGAAAATGGTTTTAAATGTGGAAAAATTGATAAAACTTTATTTATAAAAACTAAGGGGGAACATGTGTTAGTTGTGCAAATATATGTTGATGATATAATTCTTGGTGGAACTAGCAAAATGTTATCTGATGATTTTGCCAAGTTGATGACTAGTGAATTTGAAATGAGCTTAATGGGTGAGTTAAGTTTCTTTCTTGGCTTGCAAATTAAACCAATCCAAGAATGGCATAATGACTTAACTCAACGAAGTATGTCAAAGAACTACTGAAGAAGTATAAATTAGAGAATTCCAAGATATATGAAACTCCTATACCTACTAATTCAAAACTTGATTTGGATGAAAAGGGTAAGAAAGTTGATGAAACCATGTATCGAGGTATGATTAGATCTCTTCTTTACCTTACTTCTCGTAGACCAGATATAGTTTACAGTGTTGGATTGTGTGCTAGATTTCAGGCTTGTCCTAAAGAATCTCATTTAAAAGCTGTAAAACGTATCTTGAGATATTTAAATGGTACTTCTGATCTTTGCCTGTGGTATCCAAAGGGTGCAAATTTCAATCTCATTGGGTTTTCAGATGCTGATTATGCAGGTCATTTAGTTGACAGAAAAAGCACATCAGGTATGGCTCATTTTATTGGTCCTTGTTTAGTTTCTTGGGCTTCTAAGAAACAAAATTGTGTTGCTCTTTCAACTGCTGAAGCTGAATATATTGCTGCTGCTTTGTGTTGTGCTCAAATATTATGGTTTAAGCAACAATTGTTGGATTTTGGTGTCTTTGTAGGTCATGTACCTATTCTTTGTGATAATACTAGTGCAATTAATATTTCCAAAAATCCTGTTCAACATTCTAGGACTAAGCACATTGATGTTAGACACCACTTCCTGAGGGACAATGTAGAAAAAGGTTGTATAAGTCTTGATTTTTGTCCAACTGAGCAACAATGGGCTGACTTTTTTACTAAACCTTTGAGCAGAGAAAGATTTCAAAGAATAAGATCNGATGTGTATAAGAGACAGGACTTGAACTTGGAATGATAAAAATTAATTGAGACATATTACATGTTGGCTTTCTTCTATTTTTGACTAGATTACTCACATATGCATGATTAGAGTGTTTCTTTATGTTTGACTGTGTACTTTCTAGTTATTTTTTCACTTATTGTGTCCGTGAGAAATAAATGGTTGAAGGACTCCTAAAGTCTATGGATGCTGTCCTGATATTAGAGTCCTAAGTTGCCAAGGATGTGGTATTTTAATTTAGTAAAAGCATTTCCCAAAACCTTTTGATCCTACATGATTAAATTTAGCAAGACGTCTTATTTTCCCATTCCCCTCCTTGCTAAATTATTTATCACATTTTCTTTCTAAATTAATGGGTCATATTTTGCTACCTATCTTGGCCCAAACCACATTCTAGCCTAAAAAGCCACCCTAGAGCTGATTATTTTTTCACAGTTTGTCATTTGAAAAGTTCTTGATAGTCTTTTTATTTAAAAAAAAAACGAAATATCAATGCTGACATTGAAGTCCCAGATGCTGTTGACGGGTTGTTACTTTCACCTTTTCACAAATTGTTGTTGGTTGTTGTTATTCGCTCTCTCATTCCTAGAGGACAATGAAGAAATGAGGCACGATATATGGATTTGGTTTTGATGGAGTTGCTTTCATTAGGGACACCTATCGATCTCCCTACTAGTATCACTTTGCATATGTTTCATGTGTCGAAAGCTTCTTCTCATGACTTGCCTTACGGCATGTGGCTTACTCCCGTGTTTCGTAAGTGTGGTGATGTTTTAACTGGATTCTCTTCTACTAGTATTACGGCTGCTTCTGAGATGCGTATTAGTAATCTTCACATGATGTTCTTAGCCATTGACAATGATAAATTGGTTCGACTTAAGGATGTTTGAAAGAAAGATTGTGAGCGTGGATATCCTGATGGCTCTCTGGGAGAGGTTGATTGTACTATGACGGGGCTACTTGGTTCGCTTGATCGGAGATTAGTTTCACTTCACAGGGTTACCAACGTTGGTAACTCGCTTTTGCGTACCATTCAAGCTGACAACAAGAGGCATCATCAAGAACTTGTTTCAAAATTTGATTAGCTCATCTCCCTCCTATCCCTNGCTCATCTCCCTCCTATCTCACACTCCCTCTTCACATTCACAAAATTAACCTTTGTCTTAAGCCAACCTATTCCTCTTTGTTCTAAAAGCCTTTTGAACCTTATTGATCTTTTTACATCTTTCTGTTTATGCTTTTTCTAGGTTCTAATATTATTGATGTGGATTGTGAGTTGGACTATAATGTAGCACCAACATCCCTAGATAGTGGTTGAGCTACGAATACTAATATGACTTTTTGGACTACTACTTGTGAATTTGGCTAGTTATTATCTTGTAGTCTTGCTTAACTCTATTCTTGTGTTTGATGATTTTTGATGATGTCAAAAGGGGGAAAAAGATATTGAAGTTGTCTCTTTTAATCTTTATTTTTCTCCTTGTTTTAGCTTTGTTTCTAACACTTCTCTGTTTCTTTTTGGTTATTTTGAGCTAATTGTTGTTTGTTCTTGAAATAGGATCAGAAACCGTTTCCTAAAATGTGTTATCACTCTCTCTGTTCTTTTCAATATTTTTCAGGTTGAGTTTCTAAAGTTTGGAAACCTTATGTTCAGTACTTGTAGTGTTTACATGTGGTTTATTATGTTCCAACTGGATATATGGTTGTTTGTGTGTCATCATCAAAAAGGGGGAAATTGTTGACTCCCAATTTTGATGATAACAAACTTTTTAATTATGTACTATATGCTATTAGCTTATTATTATTTTTGGTACATATATGTTTGGTTGTGTTTTACAAGTTGGTTGCAGGTTGCTAGAGTTATTGAGCTACCTAAGACGGCTGTAACATGATCAAGTTCATATTACAAGCAAGAAAATCTCAAGAGCTTCAGTTTATTTTATTTTCTAGATTTTCTTGTAAGTATGTCACAATTTCAAATTTGATTATACGTGCTTAAGTCTCATAAAATTTCTCAAGGAAACATTTTCCTAAATTGTTTCATAAAAGATTTGATTTTAAACTTTTGGGAATGAATAATATAATATGGTATCTTTTTTATTTATGAAAAGATTTCTGATTATATTATTTATGCCAGGTTTTTGAAAAGGATTTTATTGTATAATCTCATGATCTTCAAATTAAGGAAAATTTATATTTTCTTAACTTTTAAAATGAGATTTGATTGACCAAATATTTTCTTATGAGATTTTGATATTTTGCTTGGAGAAGAAGGTTGTTCCTTTCTATATAAACAGAATAACTCTTTCTCATACGGAGCAAGAGAAAAGAGAGAGGAAAAAGAGTGTGTGCTTAAATTAAAAAATCTTTTCTTGAGAAACAACTTTGGAAACAATTTTTGAAACAGTTTGAGACTCTAGTTCATATTCAAGTTTGCTTGTTGTGACTTACGTAGGATTGAGTTGTTATCTCTTTCACTCTTCTGAGTTTTTCTGAGATAATTCTTGTGTAATTTTTCTTACTGAGAGTTTGGTAAGGTTGGGGTACGGGTGTACTCGGGTTTTAGCAACTGTTGGAGTAAACAGTTGGGGTTTGAATCTTGTTTTCTAGAGTTAGAGACAAGTGAGTGGCTTGTAATCTAGAGGTAGGTTATAAGTGCAATTAATAGTGAAGATTTAGGAAATCCTATGAGTGTAGGCGGAGAGTAGACCATAGTAAAAAATCCCTGTGTCTCCTTTATTTCCTTGCCTTACAAAACCGTTACTTAACTTGTTTCGGGGGACTAATCAAGCAATATCAGTTGATTAGTTTCACGCAAATAATTTAAGGGTAATTGAACCGATCTTTAAAACGCTACAAGAAACTCAAAATTAGGTGGTTATAGTTTTAAATTCCGCATATTGTTAAATCACTTAATTCACCCCCCCTCTTAAGTCTCTTAGGTTCATTTACAAAAAGTTTTTAGGCACTCTGCGATTTTAAAAATAATATAAGAATGCAAAGTTGAACATCCCAATCCCTGATCTTTCTCTATAGTATGCCAGAGATGTTTCATACTTTCATCATTACAGATGCAAAATTAATTTTACGCTTAGTGGCAACACAAAAGGTTTACCAAGTTAGCCTCCCCTCTTTTATATATAGCGGAAGAATACTCTTTCGTACAACATTATATAAAAGTTCACCCGGACATTTAATTTTTTCCCATTTAACAATGATAGCTCCTCTTCTCCCCAAAAATATGCAACAACCATACCATTTACGCACCTTCCCCAAAATCAATCGCAACCATTTTGCCTACTAAATAGTCATAGCCTCCATCATCTAAGTGGAAGTAATTAGCTTGGTTTGAGGAAATATTTTGTACAATTTTGCCATTGGTTACCCTCGCCCAATTATCCCTTATCATAGTTAACCAAAAACAAAAGTTTCAAACAAGGGAGTTTAACTGACCATACCAAAAACATAACTTACATCAAACTAAAAGTTCCACCGTAATAAGTTAAAGGAGTTGCGTGAACTTACTCTCGGTACACCATTTGAGATCGATTGCTCATCTTCGAATAATTTGGGCTCCATTCGAATCTTGGTCTTCTTCGTTATTGTTGTCGATCTTTGGTTCTTCAACCTCATCACCTTCTTTGTCACTCGTTTTCTCCTTTTTTGGAACATGATCAATTTTTGAAGGTACAAGCCTTTTGTGACTCTTGGTGTTTTCTTGTGAGGGTACGAAGGGTTTTGGATGGAAGAGATGATAATTGTGTGTAGCTGAGAGAGTATTTAAAGAGATGGAGTCTTCAAGGGACTTAACAAGAATAAAGTCCAAGAGACAAATAGAAAGAATATAGACGTGTTCATAAAGAGTCTAACGAAAGTCCAAGCGACGTAATTATGGATTAATTCCTCCTAATTAGTTAAACATAAAAAAATTACTAGAGATTTTAAAATCTTAAAAATAAACAAATGTTGAAAAACTTTTGACAACAGACAAGTACTTACCACCAAATTAATACTATTACATATGCAAGTTTTTTTTTTTATGCAAAGCAGGAGTGAATTAATAAAGAGAAAGGAGCAAGTTCAGTACAACTTAAGGAGGTTTTTCCTTCAAATACAAGTCAGTAGCTAAAACAGTTGAAGAATGAAGAATAGTAATAGCACCATCTAGTCTTTCTCTTCTTTAGCAATGGAATCAGCCAGCTTGTTTGTGCTGCTACTATAGTATTTAATTTTCACCCCTTCCACTCTGCCTATCAAGTGCATGCATTGATAGGTTACAGTAGAGTGCATGTCATCAAGCGTTGTAGTTGAGTTTAGGATATCAACAGCATTTATGTTATCAGAATGTACTAGCACATTGCTCTGCTCCAAAGATTTTAGACTATGATTTTAAGGCATTCAAGTATGGCATGAAGTTCTGCCTCTAAAATGCTAGTCATGAATTTGTTGTGCTTGAATCCTGAAATCCATACTCCATTTGCATCTCTACAGACTACCCATCTAGGTAGAGAGGCTATGGCTGCGTCTTTGAGAAGGGCTGTTGAGGTGGAAGCCAAGTATTGTGGTTTTTGTTTGAGTTTTAATTTCTCTATTAGTGAAGATAGACCAGGCTAGGTTCAAACTCTCTTACAGGTAATGATTTGCACTTTGGAGAGTATTGTTGAAAATGGCCATGTTTCTTCTAAGCCGTATGTGCCAAACAATGCTAGGAAAAAGATATCTCCAGGGAAGCTGGGATGGGGAGACTGGCTCTGTACAAAAGCAATTTGAAAAGATCCAACTTTGTAAATCAATGTTATAGAAAGTTGGGTGTGGTTTGATTAACTCCCAAACTTCCTTGGCCAGGCTACAATCCCTAAGGCAATGGAGGGAATCCTCCACTCCATTGGGGCAGCAACGACAGCAATTGTGAGGAATGATGTTTCTAGAGGCTAGAGTTTTGTTGTGAGGTAAAGGTGGAATTTAACTTTAGGTGAAATGTAGGCTTTCCAAATCCTACTTAGTGGTTTGGGAGTAGGATTTGTCTCACTGAAAAATGAGTAAGTAGAAGAGAAGTTAAAGGATTTTGTAAAGTTAAGGGAAGAAAAAAAGGAATCATTTGTGTGGGTTGGACATATGCTATCACAGGCTAAAATGAACTCAACAGGCAAAACAAAGCTTATATTAGAGAAGTTCCAATTGCTGCCATTCCAACAGCTGCTCACAGTGAGGCTTTCTTCACCCTCATTCAATGGTCCCACCACAATCTGCCTTAGCTTCCCCATGGGGTTCCAGTTGTCAAACCAAAGGGAAATTGTGTTTCCATTTCCCACTCTCCATTTTATGATCTCCTTATAAACCTCCCAAACCTTACCCATTGCCTTCCACAACTGGGATCCCCACTCAAAAGTTCTCCACTCAACTAAATTTTTCTTGTATTTGTCAAAGAGAACTTTTACAGCAAGGTTTTCCCTCATATGCACTAACTTCCACCACCACTTCAAAAAATGAGCTCTATTTAGGGATTTGCAGCATCTGATCCCTAGTCCTCCTTCTTTCACTGGTTTGGAAATGCTACTCCAACTGATCAAGTGGGTTCCCCTATCATTTCCATCTTTTCCCAGAGAAAGTTGTTCATGGACCTATTCAAATCATTTAGGACACTTTTAGGAGCTTGTAGGCATTGTAAGTAGTACATAGGAATGTTGTTAAGGGTGGATTTTATGAGGCATAGTCTACCTGCTCTGGAGAGGAAGTGGGTTTTCTAGATGGCTAATTTGCTTTTCATTTTGTTGGGAAGGAAGTTCATTTTGGCTCTGCTTATTTATTCTCTTGTGCGTGAGAGGAAAACCAAGGTACAAGGAAAGGTCCTCAGTTGGAGTGAAAAGGAGATCTCAGTAGCAACTTCCTTGATCCAGTTTGTATAGTTCTTAGAAAATAGGATTCTACGTTTCTCTAAGCTAATTGTCTGTCCTGAAAGCTTGCAAAAAAGGTTGAGTACATTTTTCACAGCATGAAAGTTTTCAGCACTAGCTTCTCCACAAACCAAAATACCATCAGCAAAAAATAGGTGGCTAATAGGCACATTGTGAAAGGAACCCAACCCCCTGAATTAACTGCATCCTTAATCAGTCTAGACAACATGTTCATGCAGGTGATAAAGACGTAGGGGGACATGGGATCTCCTTGTGTTATCCCTATGGTTGGTTGGAAAAAATTTTGTTGGGATGCCATTGATGAGCACAACTGAAGAAACTGAACTAATGCATGACATAATCAACCTAACGGAAGACTCATCTAGACAAAAATCACTCAGACAGTCCCTGACAAAACCCCATTCCAGTTTATTAAAATCTTTCTCTAGGTCTAGCTTTGCCAAAAACCATCCCCTCTTCCCTTTTCTATGTGCCATAGAGTGCAGGATCTCATTTGCTATCATTGCATTTGTTTTAGTCTCTCTATTTTTCAAGAAGCTATTCTGGTTTGGACTAATTTTAGTAGGAAGGTAGGGTTTTAGCCTTTCCACTATAATTTTAGCCATAATTTTATAGGTAGTGTTACACAAGGTTATTGGTCTGAAGTAATTTAGGGACTCAGGGTTTTGAAGTTTGGGGATTAAAGCAATGTAAGTTCTGTTAAGGGATTCTGGAATAGACAGAGTGTTGAAAATGTGTTGGGTATTGGAAGTTAAATCAGTTTTGATGGTATCCCAAAAATTCTAGAAGAAGTAAGGTTGAGAGCTATTTTCCACAGCCACTTTTATTTCACTTTCAGATGGTGAGGAAGAGATGTTTATAACATTGCTAGTACCAAGGTTCAGAAGG